>CM065708.1:41312602-41389175 GCA_017654935.2 Phymorhynchus buccinoides
CATACTGCTGGATTCTTAAACTTCGCATGATTAACATTGCTTGACTTCAATCCTTTTTGTTGGAGTTATAATGTACCATTCCAGTATTAACAGTGCTTGCTTCAATCCGTGTTGTAGGATTTAGAAGATTAACTTCCATTGATAGTACAGTGCTTGCCTTCAGTCCTGTGTTTGTATGGAGTTAGAATAGTAACTCCATGATAGTGATCAGTGCTTGACTTCAATCCTGTGTTGTATGATTTAGAAGAGATGAACATGACTGCCGTTCAGTAACATTCCATGATATTACAGTGCTTAACTTCAATCCTGTGTTGTATGGGTAGATAGTGAACATTCATGATAGTAAACGTGCTTTGACTTCAATCCCGTGTTGTATGGAGTTAGAAAGGTAACATTCCATGATAGTAACGTGCTTGACTTCAATCCTGTGTTGTATGGAGTTAGACGAGATGAACATAGAGCTGCTGGATTCAGTAACATTCCATGATAGATAACAGTGCTTGACTTCAATCCTGGGTTGTATGGAGTTAGAATAGTACATTCCATGATAGTAACAGTGCTTGACTTAATCCCGTTTTGTATGGCGTTAGAATAGTAACATTCGCATGATAGTAACATGCTTGACTTCAATCCTGTGTTGTATGGATTAGAATAGTAACATTCCATGCTAGTAACAGTGCTTGACTTCAATCCTGTGTTGTTATGAGTTAGAATGTAACATTCCATGATGTAACACCGTGCTTGACTTCAATCCTGTGTTGTATGGAGTTAGAAGAGATGAACTGACTGCTGGATTCAGTAACATTCCATGATATACAGTGATTGACTTCAATCCTGTGTTGTATGGAGTTAGAGAGGTGAACATGACTGCTGGATTCAGGAACATTCCTTAGTAACAAGTGCTATTTGACTTCAATCCTGTGTTGTATGGAGTTGAATCGTAACATTCTAGGTAGTAACAGTGCTTGACTTCAATCCTGTTGTTGTATGGAGTTAGAAAGATGAACATGACTTCTGATTCGTATCATTCCATGATAGTAACAGTGCTTGACTTCAATCCCGTGTTTGTATGGAGTTTAGAATATTCATTCTATAATATAACAGGTGCTTGACTTCAGTCCTGTGTTGTGGAGTTAGCGAGTACATTCTATGATAGTAACAGTGCTTGAATCAATCCTGTTGTTATGGAGTTAGAATCAGTACCATTCCATGATAGTAACATTGCCTTGACTTCAATCCTTTGTTGTATGGAGTTAGAATAGTAACATTCATGATAGTACAGTGCTTGACTTCAATCCTGTGTTGTATGGAGTTAGAAGAGATGAACATGACTGCTGGATTCAGTAACATTCCATGATGAGTAACATGCTTGACTTCAACCTGTGTTGTATGGATTTTAGAAAGATGAACATGACTGCTGGATTGCAGTAACATTTCCGATGATAGTAACAGTGCTTGACTTCATCCTGTGTGTATGGAGTTTAGAATAGTAACAGTTCTATGATAGTAACGTGCTTGACTCAATCCTGTGTTTGTATGAGTTAGAAGAAGATGAACATACTGCTGGTTCAGTAACATTCCATGATAGTAACAGTGTTGAATTCATCCCGTGTTGTAGGGAGTTAGAATAGTAACATTCTATATAGTAACAGTGTGACTCAGTCCTGTGGTTGTGATGAGTTAGAAGAGGAACACTTCTATATAGTAACATTGCTTGACTTCAATCCCTTTTTTGTAGGAGTTAGAAGAGTAACATTCCATATAGTAACAGTGCTTTGACTTCAATCCGTGTTGTATGGAGTTAGAAGAGTAACATTCCTGATAGTAACAGTGCTTGACTTCAATCCTGTGTTGTATGAGTTAGAATATGAACATTCCATGATAGTAACAGTGCTTGACTTCAAGCCCGTGCTGTATGGAGTTAAAGAGTACGAACATACTGCTGGGTTCAGTAACATTCCATGTCGGTACCAGTGCTTGACTTCAATCCCTGTTTGTTGTATGGAGTTAGATTAGTAACATTCCATGATAGTAACAGTCTTGAATTCAATCCCCAGTTTTTGGAATGGGCGTTATAAATGTAGCATTCATGATAGTAACCTGCTTGAACTTTCATCCCTTTGTTGTATGGAGTTAGAATAGTAACATTCCACGATAAGTAACCGTGCTTGACTTCAATCCTGTGTTGTATGGAGTTAGAAGATTACCATTTCCTGATAGTAACGTGCTTGACTTCGTCCTGTGTTGTTGGAGTTTCGAATAGTAACTTCCATGATAGTAACAGTGCTTGACTTCAATCCTGTGTGTATGGAGTTTAGA
Source organism: Phymorhynchus buccinoides (assembly GCA_017654935.2). NCBI lineage: Eukaryota > Metazoa > Mollusca > Gastropoda > Neogastropoda > Raphitomidae > Phymorhynchus > Phymorhynchus buccinoides. Next base: position 41,314,922 of record CM065708.1, read on the forward strand.
AAGAGTAACATTTCCATTGTAGTAACATGCTTGACTTCAATCCTGTGGTTGTATGGAGTTAGAATAGTAAACAATTCCGGATAGTAACAGTGCGTGACTTCGATCCTGTTTGTGTGGATTAGAAAGATTAACATCCATGATAGTAACATTGCTTTGACTTCACTCCTGTGTGTGTAGATGTTAGAAGAGTAACATTCCATATAGTAAAAGTGCTTGACTTCAATCTGTGTGTAGAGTTTTAAATAGTAACATATCCATGATAGTACAGTGCTTGACTTCAATCCTGTGTTTGTTGGAGTTTAGAAAGTAACAATTCCCTGATTGTACACAGTGCTTGACATTCATCCTAGTTTGTGTGGCGTTAGAAGAGTAACATTCCATGTAGTAACAGTGCTTTGACTTCAATCCTGTTTTGTATGAGTTAGAATATACCATTCCATGATATAATAGTGCTTTGACTTCTCCCCTGTGTTGTAGGTAGTTGAAGAGAAGAACAGACTGCTGGATTCAGTAACATTCACAAACAAATTAACTCCTTCGCCACTGCCATTTTTCCAGCCCAAAACATACATTAGCTTACTGGGTAGAGAAAGATATTTATCCGCAATATTGGGAATTTCTCTCTGTGACATGTTTAACATTAGGCCTATGCTTTACTCCCAAAATCAAGAAAACAGGTCTTCAGATACAGGTCCTGATCCTGATGCCGTTTAGTGGCATGGTGTTAACCCTTTCGCCGCCAATGTCGCATTTATTGCAACACAGTGGTTTGAAACACCCTGTACACTAAAAGGCATCAATCCAGGTCTGTTAACCCTTTCGCCACCAAATGTCGCATTTATGCACCACAGTGGTTTAACACCCATGTTACTAAAAGGCATCAAATCCAGTCTGTTAACCTTTCACCGCCAATGTCGCATTATGGCAGCACCACAGTTGTTTACATCTATGGTCCACTAAGAGCCATCAAATCCAGGTCTGTTAACCCTTTCACCGCAAGGTCGCATTTAATCACCACAGTGTTTAACACCCATGTCACTAAAAGGCATCAAATCCGGTACTGTTAACCCTTTCCCGCCAATGTCCGCTTTATGCACCCCATGGTTTACACCCATGTCACTAAATGCATCAATCCGCGGTCTGTTACCCTTTTCGCCGCACGTCGGCATTTTATGCACCACAGTGTTTTAACACCCATGTCACTAAAAGGCATCAAATCCAGTCTGTTAACCCTTTTCACCGCATGTCGCATTTATGCACCACCGTGGTTTAAACACCCATGTCACTAAAGGCTAAAATCCAGGTCTGTTAACCCTTTCGCCGCCATTTCGTCATTTATGCACCACAGTGGTTTAACACCCATGTTCACTAAAAGGCATCAAATCCAGTCTGTTTCCAAAGCCCTAGTTCGTATGTTTGGGAGTTAAGGATAAGGGTTTAGTGTTATACATGTCCACAGTTCAAGAATTCCAAATATTTCAGATAGATCGCCCCTCTTTTAAGACCTTCCAACAAATCTTGAAAATCGGTCCATTAAAAGAGGGGGGTCTTAAATCAGGGTGCCAAGACCATGCACTCACTACACCGTATATGACGCACAGCACATGCATACACTAAAACTCACACACTACTGTCATTGCACACCTAAAACTAAAACACTACTGTCATTTCCACACACTAAAACTAGTAACACTATGTCATTGCACACACTAAACTAAAACACTACTGTCATTGCATAGCTAAAACTAGCAACACTACTGTCATTGCATACTCTAAACTAGCAACACTAATGTCATTGCTACGCTAAATTTAGTTGAACATTACTATCATTGCATACACTAAAACCTAGCAACACTACTGTCATTAGTATACACTAAATTTAGTTAACACTACTATCATTGCATACACTACAACTAGTAACACTACTGGTCATTGAATACACTAAAACTAGCAACACATACTGTCTGGCTACACTAAAACTAGCAACTAACTACTGTCATTGCATACACTAACTAGCAACACTAATGTCATTGCATACACTAATTTAGTTAACACTACGATCATTGCGTACACTAAAACTAGTACCTACTGTCATTGCATACACTAAACCTAGCAACACTACTGTCCTTGCATACACTAAACTAGCCACTACTGTCATTGCATACACTAAAACTAGCAACACTATGCCCATTGCATACAGCTAAATTACTTAACATTACGGTCATTGCAATACCTAAAAACTAGTAACACTAACTGTCATTGCATACACTAAATTTAGTAACCCTGCTATCTTGCATCACTAAAATAGTACATACTGTCATTGTATACACTAAAACTAAGTTACACTACTCTGCCATTGGCCCACACTACAACTATTAAACACTAGCTGTCATTGCATACACTAAGCACTAGTACACTACTGTCTTGCACACACTAAAACTAGTAACACTACTGTCATTGCGTACACTAAAGCTAAAACACTGCTGGCATTGCACACCCCTAAACGAGTAACACTACTGTTCATTGCATACACTAACACTAGACACTACTGTCATTGCACACACTAAAACTAATAAGACTACTGTCATTTGGCATACACTAAAACCTATTAACACTACTGTCTTACTCATTTAAACTAATAACACTACTGTCATGGCACACCCTAAACTGTAACACTAAACTGTCCTTGCATACACTACAACTAGTAACACTACTGCCATTGCACACAAATAAAACTAGTAACACTACGGTCATGCTACACTAAAACTATTACCACTACTGTCATTGCATACACTAAAAACTATAAAACTACTGTCCTTGCACACCCTAAACTATAACACTACTGTCATTGCATACCTAAAATAGTAACACTACTGTCATTACCTACACTTAAACAGTAACACTACTGTCATTGCACACACTAAATAATAAGACTACTGTCTTGCATACACTAAAACTAAGTAACACTACTGTCATTACCTACACTTAAAACTAGTAACACTACTGTCATTAATATTGCACACACTAAAACTAGTAACACTACTGTCATTTACCTACACTTAAACTAGTAACACGACTGTCATTGCACACACTAAACTATAACACTTCTTGTCATTGCTACACTGAACACTAGTACCACTACTGTCATTGCACACAATAAAAACTACAACTAGTAACACACTGTCATTGCTACACTAACACTAGTAACACTACTGGTCATTGCCATACACTTAAACTAGTAACATTACTGTCAGTGCATACACTATAAACTATTAACACTACTGTCATTGCATACCTAAACTAGTACAGTAACTGTCGTTAGCCTACACTAAAACAGTAAGCCTACTGTCATTGCATACACTAACACTGAGTAACACTACTGTCATTGCATACACTTAAACTAGTAACACTACTGTCATTGGCATACACTAAACTATAACACTACTGTCATTGCATACACTAAAACTAGTAAACACTACTGTCATTACCTACACTAAAACTAGTAACACTACTGTCTAGTACCTACACTCAAAACTAGTACACTACTGTCATTGCATACCTAAAACTAGTACACTACTGTCATTGCTACGCTAAAACTAGTAACACTACTGTCCATTGCATACACTAACACTAGTAACACTACTGCCATTGCATACACAAAACTAAAAACATACTGTCTTGCAATACACTAAAACTAGTAACACTACTGTCCATTGCATACACTAACACTAGTAACACTACTGTCTTTTGCATCAACTAACACTAGTAGCACTATTGTCATTGCTACACTAAAACTAGTACCCCTACTGTCCATTGCCACACTAAAACTAGGTAACACTACTGTCATTGCACACACTAAAACTAGTAACACTACTGTCTGCATCACTAAAACTAGTAACACTACTGTTCGTTGCACATACACTAAAACTAAAAACACTACTGATCCGTTGCACACACTCAAAACTAGTAACATTACTGTCATTGCATACACTACACTAGTAACACTACTAGTCATTGCCATACACTAAAACTAAACACTGTACCATCATTTGCATACACTAACTCCTAGTACACTCCTGTCCATTGAATACACTAAAAACTACACACGACCAGTACTGTCATTGCACACACTAAAACTAGCACACTACCTGTGTCATTGCATACACTAAAACAGCAACACTACTGTCATTGCTACACTAAAACTAGCAACACTACTGTCATTGCATGCACTAAAACTAGTAACACTACTGTCATTGCTACACTAAAACTAGTAAACTACTGTCATTGCAATACACTAAACTAGTAACACTACTGTCATGCATACACTAAATATTAACACTACTGTCATTGCATACACTAAAACAGTACCACTACTGTCATGCATACGCTAAACTAGGAACACTACTGTCATTGCACACACTCAAAATCTATAACACTACTGCCTTGCACACACTAAAACTAGCACCGCTACTGTTCCAATTGCCACACACTAAACTACGTAACACTACTGTCTTGCATACCTAAAACTAGTACACTACTTGTCATTGCATACTCTAAAATACTATAACTACTGTCATTGCATACCTAACTAGTAACACTACTGTCCTTGCATACACTAGACTAGTAACACTACTGTCTTGCATACACTACCACTAGTAACACTACTGTCATTGATCCCTCAACTATACACCTGGCGAAGAACGTTGTCGGCATCTTTCACCACGTTCTTAATCTGAGTTTTGCCCACTGACAACGAGTTGCAATAGCAACGCAGCGCTCACCTGCTTTATGTCTCCTCCGACTTTCACCCTTGCGCAAGAGTTGAGCGTCACAAGAACGTTTCTTTTTTTATCCACATCGCTACGCGTGCTTTCTCCGCCTCTTGAATGAAACATCCGGAGTAGCGACGGGCTTTGAATTAGCGCAGAGAATACGCGAGATCGGACACTCTGCGAGATCGGAAACCGCTCGCGAGATTGACATTGGCTAACAACATTGGTACCCCAGCTATGGTGCGTCGGCTCGACTGAGGCCAGAGAAGAATAATATCATACGTTTTTGCGACTGATAATTGTTCAGAATGTGTTGCATCAGTCTTACAATCAACAAGATTTCTGGTCGTAAAACGCGTTATAGGTGAGTCTAAATGAGGAGGCAATTTTTGAAGAAAAACTATCCGTCATTCTATTTCAGTCTTAGCAGATGAGGAAGGTCGTAAAAATCAGAGGTCGTTCGTGAGGTTGGGCGACTGTAGCATGTTTGTTCTACCATCTAAGTTTTAATGATTGTTTGGCTGAAAAATGGTTGGGCGGTGAAAGGGTTAAACCTTATGGTGGTGCATAAATGCGACATGGTGTGAAGGTTTAGCCTTGTGGTCTAAATGCGCATTGTTGGTGAGGGTTTAAACCATTGGGGTGCATAAATGCGAACATGGTGGTGAAAGGGTTAAAAACCATTGTGGTGCATAAATGCGACTTGGTGGTGAAGAGGGTTAAACATTGGTGGTGCAAAATGCACATTGGGTGGTGAAAGGGTTAAACATTGTGGTGCATAAATTGCGACATTGGTGGTGAAAGGGTTAAAACAATGGTTCATAAATTGCGACATTGGTGGTGAAAGTTTTAAACCATTGTGGTGGCAATAATGCGACATTGTGTGAAAGGGTTTAAACATTGTGGTGCATAAATTCGACATTGGTGTGAAAGGGTTAAACCATTGTGCATAAAATGTGCATTGGGTGTGAAATTGTTAAACCATTGTGTGGCATAAATGCGACATTGGTGGTGAAAGGGTTAAACCATTGTGGTGCCTAATGCGACATTGGTGGTGAAAGGTTAAACCCTTGTGTGCATAAATGCGACATTGTGGTGAAAGGTTAAACCATTGTGGCATAGAATGCACTGGTGGTGAAGGGTTAACCATTGGGTGCATAAATGCGACATTGGTGGTGAAAGGGTTAAACACGATGTTTGAAATTGAAACCCACGACAAAGATTTATGGATTGTCCAAACAAATGTTGTAGATGACAAAAATATCTGGTAGAACTTTTATTTCCTATAATCTGGTAGGTTTATTTGTGTTATTTTTTCTTAGTGATGTACTGGTCGCATCGTCAATTTTATCATTGCTCCCAGAGTTGTTTTTACGTCATGTATGTCACTATGTCATGTCTAATTTTAGCACTGACCACGGTTGAACCCGAAACGGCGTGACTTGTTTTGTACGGGTTTGTCTCCCTTTTCAGCCTCTCCCCCTCCTGAGGAGAACACCAACTGGTCATCAGTGACTAGACTATATCACATGGTGTCATTTGTTTGTTGTCTCCCTTTTCCAGCATCTCCTCCTTGAGGAAACACCAAACTGTCCCTTCAGTGACGAGACTCCCTAAAATCACATGTTCATTTGTTGTCTCCTTTTCCCGCTCTTCCCTCCAGAGGAGAACATACCACTGGTCTTCATTGACGCGACCTCACTAAAATCCACATTGTGTCATTTGTTGTCTCCCTTTTCCAGCCTACACCACACTGGTCTTACAGTGACGAGACCTCCTAAAAAATCACATGTGTCATTTGGTTGTCTCCCTTTTCCAGCCTCTCCCTCCAGAGGAGAACACCCAACTGGTCTTCAGTGACGAGGACCCTCACTAAAATCACATTGTGTCATTTGTTGCATCCCTTTTTCCAAGCCTCTCCTCCAGAGGAGAACCCGCCTGGTCTTCATTGACGAGACCTCACTAAAATCACCTGTGTCATTGTTGTCTCCCTTTTCAGCCTCTCCCTCCCAGAGAACACCAAACTGTCTTCATGACGAACCCCAGGTAACAACCATTCCCAAAACCTACGTCCCTGCCATGGAGAAGTGATTGTGTGCCGTGTTTCTTTTCTAACCCTAACCTAACCCTAACCCTAAGCTTCTTTTCTCATCCGAACCCAATGGAAAAAGTGACATCTGCCATATTTCTTTCTAACCCTAACCTAACCCTAACCTGACCCTGCCATTGAGAAGTGGAGCATCTTGCCGTGGTTCTTTTCTAACTCCTACCTGACCCTACTATGTCCCGGCCATGGAGAAAGTGAGGCGTCTGCACATGTTTCATTTTCTACCCTAACCTGACCCTAACGATTCCCTGCCATGGAGAAAGTGAGCGTCTGCCATGTTTTCTTTTTCTACCCTTAACCTGAAACCCTAACTAGATCCCTGCCATGGAGAAGTGAGCGTCTGCCGTGTTTCTTTCTAACCCTAACCTGACCCTAACTATATCCCTGCATGGCGAAAAGTGAGCGTCTGCCATGTTTCTTTTCTAACCCTAACACTGACCTAACTATATCCCTGCCTGGAGAAAGTGAGCGTCTGCCGTGATTTTCTTTTCTAACCCTAACTGACCCTAACTATATCCCTGCCATGGAGAAGTGAGCGTCTGCCGTGTTTCTTTCTAAACCTAACCTGACCCTAACTATATCCCTGCCATGGAGAAAGTGATCGTCTGCCGTGTTTCTTTTCTAACCCTAACCTGACCCTAACTATATCCCTGCCATGGAGAAAGTGAGCGACTGCTGCCGTGTTTCTTTTCTTGTGGCTTTTCTTCGTTGTCCAGGCATCACAATGTCAGAGGGTTTGTTTCTTTTTTTTTCGCATGCATCAAATTGTCATAGGTTTGATTTCTTCGTTGGTTTCAGCATCACAATTGTCAGAGGGTTTGATTTTTTGTTGTTCAGGGCATCACAATTGTCAGGGGTTTGATTTCTTTGTTGTTTTCAGCATCACAATTGTCAGAGGGTTTGAATTTCTTGTTGTTCAGCAGCATCACAATTGGTCCGAGGTTTGATTTCTTCGTTGTTCAGAGCATCAACAATATGTCAAGGTTTGATTTCTTTGTTGGTTCAGGCATCACAATTGTCAATAGGGTTGATTTCTTTGTTGTTCAGGCCATCACAATTGTCAAGGGGTTTGAGTTTCTTTGTTGTTCAGAGCATCACAATTGTCAGAGAGTTTGCTTTCTCTTTGTTGTTCAGTGGCAGCATCACATTGTCGAGGGTTTGATTTTCTTTGTTGTTACAGGCATCACAATTGTCAGAGGTGTTGATTTTCTTTGTTGTTCAGGGCGTCACAATTGTCAGAGGGTTTGATTTCTTTGTGTTTCAGGCATCACAATTGTCAAGGTTTGATTTCTTTGTTGTTCAGCATCACAATTGTCAGAGGGTTGATTTCTTTGTTGTCCAGCATCACAATTGTCAGAGGGTTTGATTTCTTTGTTGTTCAGGCATCACAATGTCAGAGGGTTTGATTTCTTTTTGTTCGAGGCATCACAATTGGTCCAGAGGGTTTGGATTTCTTTGTTGTTCAGGCATCACAATTGTCAGGGGTTGATTTCTCTTTGTTTTGTTCGGCATCACAATTGTCAGAGGGTTTGATTTCCTTTGTTGTTCAGGCATCACAATTGTCAGAGGGTTTGATTTTCTTTGTTGTGTCAGGGCATCACACTTGTCAGAGGGTTTTGATTTCTTTGTTGTTCGGCATCACCATTGTCAGAGGGTTTGATTTCTTTTGTTGTTCAGAAGGCATCACAATTGTCAGAGGGTTTGATTTCTTTGTTGTTTCGCATCACAATTGTCAGAGTGTTTGATTTCTTTGTGTTCAGGCTCACAATTGTCAGAGGGTTTTGATTTTCTTTTGTTGTTCAGGCATCACAATTGTCGAGGTTTGTATTTCTTTTGTTGTTCAGCATTCAACAATTGTCAGAGGGTTGGATTTCTTTGTTGTTCAGCATCACAATTGTCAGAGGGTTTGATTTTCTTTGTTTGTTCAGGCCTCACAATGTCGAGAGGTTTTGTTCTTTTGTTGTTCAGGCATCACAATTGTCAGAGGTTTTGATTTCTTTGTTGTTCAGAGGCATCACAATTGTCAGAGGGCTTGATTTCTTTTGTTGTTCAGGCATCACAATTGTCAGAGGTTTTGATTCTTTGTTGTTCGTCATCACAATTGTCAGAGGGTTTGATTTCTTTGTTGTTCAGGCGCATCCTATTGTCAGAGGTTTGATTTCTTTGTTGTATCAGGCCTCACAATTGGTCAGAGGGTTTGATTTCTTACCTGCAGTTTTCATTTTGTTCTGTTGTGAACTGAGTTCTTGTTGTTCCACTACATTCGGGTCTGCGCTTGTAGCAGCTTTTTCACCGATTGATGTTAGACTATTCTGATGCCTGGTTGTTGTAGCTAATGGTAACGAGTTCTGCGTAGCAGGATCATATAAGTATTGGTGTTTGGTATATTTTGTGGCATACTTATCTCGTGAAATTCGGGCTGCTCTCACCTTGAGAGTGCAGTGCTGCAGAAAAAGGTATTTAGGCTGCACACTCATATGCATGAAAAGCTAGCTATTTGCCATATTTTTGTTGTCATTTTTCAATAAAATTGTGTGACAGGGTTTCTGTAAGGCGTGTGAGAAAGGTCTGCTGTCTGGACACAATAGAGATGATCATTTTTCAATAAATGTGTGTGACAGGGTTTCCGTAAGGCGTGTGAGAAAGGTCTGCTGTCAGGACACAATAGAGATGATCATTTTGCAATAAATGTGTGTGACAGGGTTTCCGTAAGGCGTGTGAGAAAGGTCTGCTGTCAGGACACAATAGAGATGATCATTTTGCAATAAATGTGTGTGACAGGGTTTCCGTTAATTTTAATTAAGGCGTGTAAGTTAAGGCGTGTTGAGAAAGGTCTGCTGTCAGGATCACAATAGAGATGATTCATGTTGCAATAAATGTGTGACAGGGTTCGTTTAGTTTATTAAGTATTTAACTTTAAGGCGTGTGAGAATGTTGAGAAAGTCTGCTGTCAGGACACAATAGAGTATGAGCATTTTCAATAAAATGTGTGACAGGGTTTTCCGTATTAAGGCGTGTGATGAGAAGTAGTCTGCTGTAAGGACACAATAGAGATGATCATGTTGCAATAAATGTGTGACGAGGGTTTCCGTAATTTTTCCGTATATTATTAAGGCGTGTGAGAAAGGTCTGCTGTCAGGACACAATAGAGATGATCATTTTGCAATAAATGTGTGTGACAGGGTTTCCGTAAGGCGTGTGAGAAAGGTCTGCTGTCAGGACACAATAGAGATGATCATTTTTCAATAAATGTGTGTGACAGGGTTTCCGTAAGGCGTGTGAGAAAGGTCTGCTGTCTGGACACAATAGAGATGATCATTTTGCAATAAATGTGTGTGACAGGGTTTCCGTAAGGCGTGTGAGAAAGGTCTGCTGTCAGGACACAATAGAGATGATCATTTTTCAATAAATGTGTGTGACAGGGTTTCTGTAAGGCGTGTGAGAAAGGTCTGCTGTCAGGACACAAAGTGGCCGGCGTCAAATTTGTCCTGGAAGATGGTGAGTGTTGTAAAGTTTTGTTTGGTTAATTTCAAATAGAATCTTTTTTAGTGGCAGCAATTTTGAGGTGACTTTCTGAATCTGGTGGGTCTGTATGATTTGTCTTAGCATGTCGAAGAAGGAGGAATGAGGCGAAGAAGTTTTCTTTGTTGTTGACGTACCCTGGCTAAAAGACTCCAGGGATCATCGATGTTATTTAAAAACAGCGTTTATTGCCAATTTTAGAATGTTCACTCAGACTGTGTACACTGGTCTTAAAACTGGATGGAGTTTGATTATTGTTTGTTTGTTGTTGTTGTTATTTACCTTGGCTTAAAGACTCCAGGAGGGATCATCATGCTGCTATTTGAAAACATTGTCATTTCCAATTTAGAATGTTCACTCAGACTGTGCCACTGGTCTAAAACTGGATGGAGTTGTGATTGTTTGTTGTTGTTGTTATTGTACCTTGGCTTAAAGACTCCAGGGAATCATATCCATGCTATTTGAAAACATATTGTCATTTCCAATTTAGAATGTTCACTTCAGACTGTGCCACTGGTCTAAAACTGGGATGGAGTTGTGAATGTTTGTTGTTGTTGTTGTTGTCATACCCTGGCTTAAAGACTCCAGGAATCAATCTGTGCTATTTGAAAACATTGTCATTTCCAATTCAGAATGTTCACTCAGACTGTCAGACTGTGCCACTGGTCTAAAACTGGATGGAGTTGTGATTGTTTGTTGTTGTTGTTGTCGTTATTGTACCCTGGCTTAAAGTATGTAGCGGCAGCCTCGCGCCGCCAGCTGTCGCTACTGCTGACTTTCCATGAATTTGACTACATTTCAATCACTAGACATCCATTAATCGCTCTGCACATTGCTTTAAAGTTTATATCAAAATAAGGTTCAGACTTTGTTATTCTATCCTGTGTTTTTTGATCACTAGATATCCATTAATCGCTCTGCGCATTGCTTTAAAGTTTATATCAAAATAAAGATCAGACTTTGTTCTTCTATCCTGTGTTTTTTGTTTGTGTGTATTTGGTGTGGGTTTTTTTTTAATGAATTTGTGAAATAGGTATAGTTTCCGCCGTGATGACCCTCGCGATCGCGATCCGTCAGATGGGGAAAATGGGGTTGGTCGCTTCACGGGCTTGGTTACTCTTCGTTATGCTTCTATCACATCTAAGACTAGTATAGGGTTATTCCTGATACATTGACGATTAATATGATATAAAAAAATTTCTTCCTCAAAACAGTACGCTATCCGCCCCCCCCCCCCCCCCCCCCCCTGTTGGTGGAGTCATAAGAAAGCTCTGTTTTCCGCTCTTTAAAATGGTGCACACGGTTTGATAATGTCATTGAAAGCGGGGAGTAACCTCTCTGTAAAAGACACTCACCCATTGGTTGATCCGCAAGTTCAGCTGTGACCTATTTTATCTGCCGAGAGAGAATGGCCAGCGCTGGTGCCCAGTCGATGTTTGAAGCGATGTTTGAAGCGACATAGTGCCCAGTCGATGTTTGAAGCGATTTAAATAAGTAAAACTGTTAAAGTTTCATTTAATTGATTAAAGCAATGAAAGCTCTACGAGCGGAAAGCTCTACGAGCGGAAAGCTTTCTTCCCCTTTTCCACTGTGATCACCCACCCCTACCCTGGTGAGTTTCCCAATTCTACCATTTTCATCCCTAAAGCAATAGAGTACACTATTTTCAAGTATTTTGATTGTTTGACATCTTTTTACTAGCAGTTGTGTATCGTGTGTTCAGTGGTCATGTCGGACTTGGCCTCGCGATGTGCACACGGTCACTTCGATTCGATGTTTCTTTAAATATTGCACATATATAATTACAATAACTACGCATCCTGCATTATTATTGTTTAAAAAACCACAGTATTTAATTTTATGAAGATTTGTGGTTTCTGAGGCTGTAGAATTAATGTTGAAAAAAATAAGTTGACTTTGCAGGTGGCATAACCCATAGCCCGACACACTGGCCTGAGTACAATGACAGATTGCAAATCTAATAAAAAATATTATTTCAACACATTTACGTTTTAGTTAGGCCTAGTCTTTATTTTAAGTGTACCCCCTCCTCACACCCCCTATGCGCACATCTTTAAAAATCAGGTGTTAGTTTACCAGTCCCTTAAGTTTCAAGTTTGCTATGCCACATTACACAGTATATAATATATATATATATACTGCTAACTAGTACTCGAAATTGATTTAATTGATAAAGAAAATTTACCACACACCTTAATGAAATGAAAATGAAAGCATTGTGCTTAAACATTTTTTCATGCATAAGTTTGTGTGTGTCACTGTGTGTGGGGTCACTGTGTGTGTGGTGGGATTTATTGATGAAGACTGTGTGTGTGTCACTGTGTGTGTGGTGGGATTTATTGATGAAAGACAGTGTGTGTGTGTCACTGTGGTGTGTGGTGTGGATTTATTGATGAAGACTGTGTGTGTGTGTCAATAAGTGTGTGTGGTGGGATTTATTGATGAATACAGTGTGTGTGTGTCACTGTGTGTGTGGTGTGTGTGTATGTGTGCATGTTTGTTTGTGTGTGTCCCTGTGTGTGTTGTGGGATTTTATTGATGAAGACAGTTTGTGTGTGTGTCACTGTGTTGTGTGGTGGGATTTATTGATGAAGACATTGTGTGTGTGTGTCACTGTGTGTGTAGTGGCATGTATTGATGAAGACTGTGTGTGTGTGTCACTGACTGTGTGTGGTGGTGGGATTTTTTGATGAAGACCAGTGTGTGTGTGTGTCACTGTGTGTGTAGTGTGATTTATTGATGAAGACAGTGTGTGTGTGTGTCACTGTGTGTGTTGGTGGGATTTATTGATGACGACAACTGTGTGTGTGTCACTGTGTGTGTAGTGTGATTTTAATTGATGAAGACCGTGTGTGTGTTGTCACTGTGTGTGTGATGGGATTTCTTGATGAAGACAGTGTGTGGTGTGTCACTGTGTGTGTGGTGGGATTTATTGATGAAGATCAGTGTGTGTTTGTGTGTCACTGTGTGTGTGGTGGGATTTATTGATGAAGACACTGTGTGTGTGTCACTGTGTGTGTGGTGTGGATTTAATTGATGAAGAAAAGTGTGTGTGTAGTGTCACTGTGTCTGTGGTTGGATTTATATATTGATGAAGACAGTGTGTGTGTGTCACTGTTTGTGTGGTGGGATTTATTGATGAAGACAGTGTTTGTGTGTGTGTCACTGTGTGAATGTGTGTGGGATCTATTGATGAAGCACAGTGTGTGTGTGTCACTGTGGTGTGTCGTGGGATTTATTGATGAAGACAGTGTGTGTGTGTCACTGTGTTTGTGTTGGGATGTATTGATGAAGCGAGTGTGTGTGTGTCACTGTGTTGTGTGGTGGGATCTATTGATGAAAGACAATTTTGTAGATAGTATATTCTTTAAGCTCTAAGTGCTTTACAATTTCACTAAAATGATAAATATTACAATAATAAGCCTTTACATATGTGCACAAACATTCTCAAACTTCACCCCCACCTCAGCCCTCTGCCACATCTCGCATCATCGAACACAACCAATTTAAAAAGATGAAAACATGAACTACTACAGGACAGACAATAAATTAACTATGAACAAGGACCATGCTATATAATGGTAGCACTTAAAAAAAAAGATAAAAACATGAACTACTACAGGACAGACAATACATTAACTATGAACACCATGCTATAATGAAGCATTTAAAAACATGAACTACTACAGGACAGACAATACATTAACTATGAACACCATGCTATAATGGAGCCTTTAACAACAAAAACAAATCTGTCACGTCATGCCCCCCCCACCCGCCCCCCCCCCCCCAACTCAAACACATACACACAAACACAATCATGCTTATGCTGGCAAATTTAAAAACATACCCCCAACCCACCACAATTTAGCATGCATGTTCACAAACACACATACGCGCGCACACATGTGGATTGTGGATCTGACGGATGCAGCATCTCTACAGTGACGCTGTACATGGTACAAGAAAATACACTTTGAATAAGTCACAAACACACATACGTGCGCACACATGTGGATTGTGGGTCTGACGGATGCAGCATCTCTACAGTGACGCTGTACATGGTACAAGAAAATACACTTTGAATAAGTCACAAACACACATACGTGCGCACACATGTGGATTGTGGGTCTGACGGATGCAGCATCTCTACAGTGACGCTGTACATGGTACAAGAAAATACACTTTGAATAAGTCACAAACAGTTGGTCTAAAATGGTGTCCTGCATTCTGTTACATATTGTTTTCTTGTTCAAACATATTTAGTAAATGTGACATCAACAAAATAGTAAAGTTAGAAAGCAATATGGTTGGGGGGCGGGAGGGGGAAAGGGGGGTATGTGACATACATTCAAACATAGTCAAGTTGCATCTTGTTTTGTAGCTTTTGATTTGCTGAGAAAGCAGCACTTTATTCTATCAAAATATCTTAAAAATGAATGATTTATGCCTTTTTGAAGGTTTTCATAATTTATGCCATGTGCGTATTTGACACGATAAGCCTTGTTCAGGACATCATATTTTTAAAAGTATGCAATCAAACCATCTGAAAAAAATAGGCCTAAACTATATGTCAATGTAACTAAGCTCCATTATTTTCAGGCTTCTATCTTTTTAACTTTTTGTACAATGGAAGTCCAAACTAGCTACATCATTCGATTTGCCAAAAACGGGTCTAAAAAGCAACAATTTTGTCGTTTTTTAAACTGCCATAACTTTTCAACCAATTGACTAAGAAGCATAATTTTTTGTGTGGCTTGTTTGGATTGAAAAGATCTATCAAGCTATTGCATTTTTATTGCATTTTTATGCACATTGCTTATAATGTGTTTTGTTTCAAAAATGGGCTGCTGGTACACACTACTTAAAGACTGAGTTGTGACTGATTGTTGGTATTGTTGTTATCATACCCTGGCTTAAAGACTCCAGGGATCATCCATGCTATTTGAAAACATTGTCATTTCCAATTCAGAATGTTCACTCAGACTGTGCCACTGGTCTAAAACTGGATGGAGTTGTGATTGTTTGTTGTTGTTATTGTACCTTGGCTTAAAGACTCCAGGGATCATCCATGCTATTTGAAAACATTGTCATTTCCAGTTTAGAATGTTCACTCAGACTGTGCCACTGGTCTAAAACTGGATGGAGTTGTGATTGTTTGTTGTTGTTGTTATCATACCCTGGCTTAAAGACTCCAGGGATCATCTGTGCTATTTGAAAACATTGTCATTTCCAATTCAGAATGTTCACTCAGACTGTGCCACTGGTCTAAAACTGGATGGAGTTGTGATTGTTTGTTGGAGTTGTTGTCGTACCCTGGCTTAAAGACTCCAGGGATCATCCCAACAGCTGAAGCACTTGAACACTATTGTACAAATGCACCAGCTAGGGATGAGAACATTATGTGTGTGACCGTTTTTGATTACCCCGCCATGTGGGCAGCCACACTCCGACTTCAGAGGAGTGACTGATTTACATATGGAGTTTAATCAATTATTTACGAATCTCCACATGGGGACACCGGAGGGTCTTTCGTAAAAATAGTTCCCCCCACCTTCTTGAAGTTCTGTGCTTGTAACTTCCTCTAATCTGTCTCTCTCTTTGACTCTACCTTTTCCTTTTGCTTTCTATCATCTACTATCTCTGACTTATTGGCCCATTCTCTTGCCTTTTTTTCAAAATAATGTTTCGTCTTTGAGCTCCTTCGAAATCGGAATGTGTCGGCTGTACGCAGCGGGGAGACCAGTGAAAACTGTAAGCCGGACACATATGTACCTTACCCGTTATGGCCATATGGCCTGGGAACGCAGAAGAAGAAAAAGAAGAATTTACGAATAACAAATGTTCACATTCTTTAAATCTTCTTCTATAAGTCTTTAGAAAGTAAATCGTTGTTGATTGTTGCGTTTTTTGAGCGCACTATCTTGAAAGATCTATGAATAATTTGTTCCCATTGCTGTCAACTGTCATGTCTGTCTGTCTAATATCTGTTTTATTTTCTGACAGGGGCGCATCACATTGTGGACTCCAGTGAATATTCCTTTATGACTGCTGCAGAATTCGCTGTGAGACAGGGTGAGTAGAAATTTGTGTCTGTATCAAAAACATTGTTTCATGCTTTGAAGACAACTGTGTACCTTTTCTTTCTTTGTTGATTGTATCAAAGAAATTGTTTCATGCAACATAACCCCAGAATGAAGAACTTGCAACATAACCCCAACATAATGAAGAACTTGCAACATAACCCCAACAGAATGAAGAACTTGCAACATAACCCCAACAGAATGAGGAACATAACCCCAACAGAATGAAGAACATAACCCCAACAGAATGAAGAACATAACCCCAACAGAATGAAGAACTTGCAACATAACCCCAACATAATGAAGAACTTGCAACATAACCCCAACAGAATGAAGAACTTGCAACATAACCCCAACAGAATGAGGAACATAACCCCAACAGAATGAAGAACATAACCCCAACAGAATGAAGAACTTGCAACATAACCCCAACAGAATGAAGAACTTGCAACATAACCCCAACAGAATGAGGAACATAACCCCAACAGAATGAAGAACATAACCCCAACAGAATGAAGAACTTGCAACATAACCCCAACATAATGAAGAACATAACCCCAACAGAATGAAGAACATAACCCCAACAGAATGAGGAACTTGCAACATAACCCCAACAGAATGAAGAATGAGGAACATAACCCCAACAGAATGAAGAACATAACCCCAACATAATGAAGAACTTGCAACATAACCCCAACATAATGAAGAACATAACCCCAACAGAATGAGGAACTTGCAACATAACCCCAACAGAATGAAGAACATAACCCCAACATAATGAAGAACATAACCCCAACAGAATGAAGAACTTGCAACATAACCCCAACATAATGAAGAACATAACCCCAACAGAATGAAGAACATAACCCCAACAGAATGAAGAACTTGCAACATAACCCCAACATAATGAAGAACATAACCCCAACAGAATGAAGAACTTGCAACATAACCCCAACATAATGAAGAACATAACCCCAACAGAATGAAGAACTTGCAACATAACCCCAACAGAATGAAGAATGAGGAACATAACCCCAACAGAATGAAGAACATAACCCCAACAGAATGAAGAACTTGCAACATAACCTGTAAAGGGCTTGTTGTCTAGGGGTGACGGCTCTTATTGGGATGCGTCTACCTGCTTCCTCCACTCACACACGAGCAACACAGGAGACGAGTTTACAACACAAAAAACAAATATTTATTCCTTGGCATCAGTAATTTGGCATATAAGGAAACTGAAAAGCTAGGGATCTAATTGGAACTGAAGAAACGACTACTTGACTTTAACCAAAGAACCCCCCACTTTCTTCCCAGTATTAACTACCTAACGAACCTACCCGGGGTAAGGACCAGCATAAAGAAAACGGTACAATTGTTACAATGCCACCCAGAAGAGCATAGGTAAGTCGCTGCCCTCGCTCACACACACTCTCTCTAGTACTTGTCTAAAAGTTACGCGGTGCACAGTGTCATTGTCCGCTGGTAGCATGTGCACAGTGTCATTGTCAGCTGGTAGCATGTGCACAGTGTCATTGTCTTAGCTGGTAGCATGTGCACAGTGTCATTGTCCGCTGGTAGCATGTGCACAGTGTCATTGTCCATAGCTGTCATTGTCCGCTGGTAGCATGTGCACAGTGTCATTGTCCAATGTCATTGTCCGCTGGTAGCATGTGCACAGTGTCATTGTCCGCTGGTAGCATGTGCACAGTGTCATTGTCCAATGTCATTGTCCGCTGGTAGCATGTGCACAGTGTCATTGTCCAATGTCATTGTCCGCTGGTAGCATGTGCACAGTGTCATTGTCCGCTGGTAGCATGTGCACAGTGTCATTGTCCAATGTCATTGTCCGCTGGTAGCATGTGCACAGTGTCATTGTCCAATGTCATTGTCCGCTGGTAGCATGTGCACAGTGTCATTGTCCAATGTCATTGTCCGCTGGTAGCATGTGCACAGTGTCATTGTCCGCTGGTAGCATGTGCACAGTGTCATTGTCCAATGTCATTGTCCGCTGGTAGCATGTGCACAGTGTCATTGTCAGCTGTAGCATTGTGCACAGTGTCATTGTCCAGTGTCATTGTCCGGTGGTAGCATGTGCAGTGTCAGTCCAATGTCATTGTCCGCTGGTAGCATGTGCACAGTGTCATTGTCCGCTGGTAGCATGTGCACAGTGTCATTGTCCGCTGGTAGCATGTGCACAGTGTCATTGTCCAATGTCATTGTCCGCTGGTAGCATGTGCACAGTGTCATTGTCCGCTGGTAGCATGTGCACAGTGTCATTGTCCGCTGGTAGCATGTGCACAGTGTCATTGTCCGGTGGTAGCATGTGCACAGTGTCATTGTCCGCTGGTAGCATGTGCACAGTGTCATTGTGTCATTGTCAGCTGGTAGCATGTGCACAGTGTCATTGTCCGCTGGTAGCATGTGCACAGTGTCATTGTCCGCTGGTAGCATGTGCACAGTGTCATTGTCAGCTGGTAGCATGTGCACAGTGTCATTGTCCAATGTCATTGTCCGCTGGTAGCATGTGCACAGTGTCATTGTCCGCTGGTAGCATGAGCACAGTGTCATTGTCCGCTGGTAGCATGTGCACAGTGTCATTGTCCAATGTCATTGTCCGCTGGTAGCATGTGCACAGTGTCATTGTCAGCTGGTAGCATGTGCACAGTGTCATTGTTGTCATTGTCCGCTGGTAGCATGTGCACAGTGTCATTGTCCTGGTAGCATGCACAGTGTCATTGTCCGCTGGTAGCATGTGCACAGTGTCATGTGCACAGTGTCATTGTCCGCTGGTAGCATGTGCACAGTGTCATTGTCCAATGTCATTGTCCGCTGGTAGCATGTGCACAGTGTCATTGTCCACTGTCATTGTCCGCTGGTAGCATGTGCACAGTGTCATTGTCAGCTGGTAGCATGTGCACAGTGTCATTGTCCAATGTCATTGTCCGCTGGTAGCATGTGCACAGTGTCATTGTCCGCTGGTAGCATGTGCACAGTGTCATTGTCCAATGTCATTGTCCGCTGGTAGCATGTGCACAGTGTCATTGTCCGCTGGTAGCATGCGCACAGTGTCATTGTCCGCTGGTAGCATGTGCACAGTGTCATTGTCCGCTGGTAGCATGTGCACAGTGTCATTGTCCGGTGGTAGCATGTGCACAGTGTCATTGTCCGCTGGTAGCATGTGCACAGTGTCATTGTCCGCTGGTAGCATGTGCACAGTGTCATTGTCCAATGTCATTGTCCGCTGGTAGCATGTGCACAGTGTCATTGTCCGCTGGTAGCATGTGCACAGTGTCATTGTCCAATGTCATTGTCCGCTGGTAGCATGTGCACAGTGTCATTGTCAGCTGGTAGCATGTGCACAGTGTCATTGTCCAATGTCATTGTCCGCTGGTAGCATGTGCACAGTGTCATTGTCCGCTGGTAGCATGTGCACAGTGTCATTGTCCAGTGTCATTGTCCGCTGGTAGCATGTGCACAGTGTCATTGTCCGCTGGTAGCATGTGCACAGTGTCATTGTCCGCTGGTAGCATGTGCACAGTGTCATTGTCCAATGTCATTGTCCGCTGGTAGCATGTGCACAGTGTCATTGTCCAGTGTCATTGTCCGCTGGTAGCATGAGCACAGTGTCATTGTCCGCTGGTAGCATGCCAGGCTCGGTGCGTTTCACACAAGGTCGAAAGTCCTCACGAAGCGTGGACCTTGACGCGCACCCTGCGTCAGTGTGGCCTGGACATCTGGCGTCATCCAGTTGGAAAGGGTCTGAGCGTACCCTTGGAGGCTCAGGCACGATGGATCCTGAAGGTCGTTCAGGCCCCCATCTGGTTTCAGTCATCACCATCTCTGGTCTCTCCTCGTCTCATCCGGGGTTTCTGTTTTTGGCTAAAAACACACAACAGAAATGTGTGCCATGCACATAAGAACATGCACCGCTACTGTTGCGAAGACAATGTCGCAGAAGATCCCTACGTTTATGAGTGGTGATAAGCGAGGCGATGAGAAAGAAGAAATGATAGACGATGCAGCAAACCAGTCAGAGTCAAAGCCAAGGGAAACAACTTACCACAAGTGTTCCTATTCAAAAGGGATATAATTTAGAATGACTGGTTGCTAAGAAGAAATGATAGACGATTCAGCAAACCAGTCAGAGTCAAAGCCAAGGGAAACAACTTACTACAAGTGTTCCTATTCAAAAGGGGCATAATTTAGAATGACTGGTTGCTAAGAAGAAATGATAGACGATTCAGCAAACCAGTCAGAGTCAAAGCCAAGGGAAACAACTTACCACAAGTGTTCCTATTCAAAAGGGATATAATTTAGAATGACTGGTTGCTAAGAAGAAATTGAGCAAAGGGACATGCATCACATCAAATCAATGCACAGCTTATCACACGCTAACTTATTCAAAGAACGTTACAACAAAACGTTAGCATTTGACTTCAACTCTGAAACGACCAATATTACTGCTTTGCACAATTGTTAACACCATTGAAAAAGCATTACCAACGATAACCAATATCATTCCATTACATTAGGAAACAGTTATAGTACAATCCAACTTAAGCTGCGCTATGGCTGCACGACACGTTCGCTGCGAACAAACGCAACCCGAAAAACTCCAAACTACTTGACTATGCAAACAGCTCACTGAATACATAATGAGCTCAACGAAACATCCTAGCAAAAACCTTACGCTGGACACACCTATGTACGGGTATGTACAGACGATACAGTTTGTACAAGGACTCACAGACGATACAGTTTGTACAAGGACTCACAGACGATACAGTTTGTACAAGGACTCACAGACGATACAGTTTGTACAAGGACTCACAGACGATACAGTTTGTACAAGGACTCACAGACGATACAGTTTGTACAAGGACTCACAGACGACACAGTTTGTACAAGGACTCACAGACGACACAGTTTGTACAAGGACTCACAGACGACACAGTTTGTACAAGGACTCACAGACGATACAGTTTGTGCAAGGACTCACAGACGATACAGTTTGTGCAAGGACTCACAGACGATACAGTTTGTACAAGGACTCACAGACGATACAGTTTGTACAAGGACTCACAGACGATACAGATTGTACAAGGACCCCCCCCCCCCCCCCCCCCCCCCCCCCCCCCCCCAGGCAGAAAACTGTAACCACGCTCCAACCAAATAGAGGTTATGAATTTATGAAAACAATACCGGTAAGGCAAATAATTGCACATGGAAATTAGGAACGCGCAGTTAATTTATCTCCTTAATAGAACGACCATCTTTCTCGAAAAGAGACATTTATACTTCTGAATGCGAGTCTATAATCCGGACTTCCACACAGCCCGTAGAACAAACCCCAACATAACCGTTCCTGGACCAAACAGCTATAACTTCAGAAATAACAACGCGGCAACAAAACTACGTGTTTCGAACAGGAGCAACCGTCTCCCTCTCACTTACCCCAAACAGCCAGTGAAGCTCGCTGGAGGGCTGCTCGGAAAAAGTCAGGCCAACCTCCTGGTCAATGGGTGATGGGGCTATGTACACCCGAGCAGTTCCAGATCGAGGAGTTCGACTCGCTGACTTCCTCTCCCCGGTCCAACCTCCTCCAAGGTCCTTTGAAGGTCCAAGCACCGGTCGCTACTCTCTCCTCAAGTGAGAAACGAATCCCACATCGCCTCTGAATGGGACACCGAAGTCCTGGCGCAGTCGGCGAAGATACGCGCTTTCCTCAGGCAGGCTACTTCTCTTCTTTCTTGTGAGCCAGTCGAGAGCGAACTGACAAACATTACATTCTCAAAAACATCAACACTTTCGAAGTCCAGTGAAATTATTTCTCTTTTCCTCTCGAAGTCCCTCATTGGCCGGCCTCGACCAATCAGTGAAATTAACTCATGTCCAATCAAGGTGCAACATAAAACTCTTATCAGCAGCACGATCTTTGCGCTTTTCTCAACCCTTTCCTTGGTAGTCGACTTGGCAGTTTCTTAATTAAAAATTCCGTCGCCGTGGAAGTTCGAAAACTGGTTGGCTGTCACAAAGAAGACCAACATTTGTGACATAACCTAGGGTTATAGCCCGCCGCCATCACTTTGACCATGGGCACTTCCCTAACCCTAACCCTAACTCTAACCCTAGGGTTATAGCCCGCCGCCATCACTTTGACCATGGGCACTTCCCTAACCCTAACCCTAGGCTGTCACAAAGAAGACCAAAACTTGTGACATAACCTAGGGTTATAGCCCGCCGCCATCACTTTGACCATGGGCACTTCCCTAACCCTAACCCTAACCCTAGGGTTATAACCCGCCGCCATCACTTTGACCATGGGCACTTCCCTAACCCTAACCCTAACCCTAACCCACAGTTGTTTTCCGTTGTCCCCGTCTTCGTGCTAACCAGATACATGTAGTTTTTGTCATTTTTTCACAAAGCTACAAGGCAACTGAGATATAGGTAATTATGTTATGATTATGGCACTTTAAATCTAATATCTGTTCTTTTTTAAATTTTTCTCGTAAACATCCAATTAATACTTGGGAACTGTAATTGTTTTAGAAAATCGATAATTTATCAGTTGTCCTCTGGCAGTGAAGGGGTTAAGTGTGTTGTATTACAGAGCCCCCCCCCCCCCCCCCACCACCCCCAACATAATTTATCAGTTGTCCTCTGGCAGTGAAGGGGTTAAGTGCGTTGTATTACAGAGCTCAACCCCCACCCCCCCCCCCCACCCACCCCCAACATAATTTATCAGTTGTCCTCTGGCAGTGAAGGGGTTAAGTGCGTTGTATTACAGAGCCCCCCACCCCCCCACCCCCACACCCCCACACCCCCCAACATAATTTATCAGTCTGCCACTTTCCTTTCTGAAGCACTGAAATATGAAGACAAAATATAAAATCTGTATTTCACAGACTATGAAGTGACACATTTTATCCACATCAAAATGAAATTCCTGCGCCTTAAATTATAATACGACTTATGAAACAGTCAGAAACGATTAACTATTTCAATAAAACAAAAGTTAAATTTTAAAGTAAAATTTGGGTGGGGGTAGGGGTGGGGGGTGAGCTCTGTAATGCAACGCACTTAAGGGGCCAGTACTACCAGGAGTTTCATCAAAAATCGTTTGTTTCATAACCTAGTAGTGTTTTACATCATTACAATAGTAAGTCTTTATATTTTCACACACAGTTTACATTTGTAGCCAATTCATCACCGAAGCAGAGATATCTGGGGTCAAAGTAGGTAGGTGTTGACCCCCGGACGCAGATTTGTGGCCCCAATGTGGACATTTTTGTTGTTTTTAGTGGAGAAAGTGAGTCTGATTGTGAATCAGGTGTTGAACTTGAAGATACTTTCAGTCAAGAGTGTGGAGGTTTTAGGATGATTGTGAATCAGATGTTGAACTTGAAGATACTTTCAGTCAAGAGTGTGGAGGTTTGAGGATGATTGTGAATCAGGTGTTGAACTTGAAGATACTTTCAGTCAAGAGTGTGGAGGTTTGAGGATGATTGTGAATCAGGTGTTGAACTTGAAGATACTTTCAGTCAAGAGTGTGGAGGTTTGAAGATGATTGTGAATCAGATGTTGAACTTGAAGATACTTTCAGTCAAGAGTGTGGAGGTTTGAGGATGATTGTGAATCAGGTGTTGAACTTGAAGATACTTTCAGTCAAGAGTGTGGAGGTTTGAAGATGATTGTGAATCAGATGTTGAACTTGAAGATACTTTCAGTCAAGAGTGTGGAGGTTTGAGGATGATTGTGAATCAGATGTTGAACTTGAAGATACTTTCAGTCAAGAGTGTGGAGGTTTGAGGATGATTGATGTTGACAAGGTAAAATCAACTCTTATTTTCTAATTTTAAGGTAAAATCAACTCTTATTTTCTAATTTTAAGGTAAAATCAACTTATTTTCTAATTTTAAGGTAAAATCAACTCTTATTTTCTAATTTTAAGGTAAAATCAACTCTTATTTTCTAATTTTATGGTAAAATCAACTTATTTTCTAATTTTAAGGTAAAATCAACTTATTTTCTAATTTTAAGGTAAAATCAACTCTTATTTTCTAATTTTAAGGTAAAATCAACTCTCATTTTCTAATTTTAAGGTAAAATCAACTTATTTTTCGCAAGCCGATTTTCTCTGAAAACGCCTCTTTTCCTACAGTTTGTACTCTATATTTTCTTTACTTTTAAAGCTAGAGCCTTGAAAGTTTGCATGGGGATTGCTATTGCTATGCCCTGGATCCTGTTCTACAATGATAACAATCAGAGTGAAAGAAGAGAATTTTCATTATGCATGTGAAGGTGGATTTTATTTAAAAAATCATGTAAATTTGTCTGTGTCCTGAGCATGAAATTGTCAACTTATAAACTATTCTCCAGGACAGGTTCCAGATAGGCTTGTATTTGACCTTTAAAGCAAAGGACATCTTTGAACTATTATTAGTGGTAGAGAAAGTGGGTAAAAAGGAAGGCCGTGTTTTATTCAACACTTTCCGCGGGTATTTATTTAATATTTATTTTCCTCACATACTAACCACACAACTGACTTAAAACTGTTTTTACAACTAGCTAATAGATAGACAAAGATGATCACTAAATTTAGTTTAAATCCTTTGTATAATTTCAGAATAACAAAAATGAACAAAAAATCACCCCCCCCCCCCCGCCTGGTAGTACTGGCCCCTTTAACCCCTTCACTGCCAGAGGACACTGATAAATATGTTGGGGGTGGGGGGGGGGGGGGGGGGGGGGGGGAGCTCTGTAATGCAACACACTTAACCCCTTCACTGCCAGAGGACAACTGATAAATTATGTTGGAGGGGTGTGGGGGGGGGGGGGGTGAGCTCTGTAATACAACGCACTTAACCCCTTCACTGCCAGAGGACAAACTGATAAATTATGTTGGGTGTGTGGGGGGGGGGGGGGGGGGGGTGAGCTCTGTATACAACACACTTAACCCCTTCACTGCCAGAGGACAACTGATAAATTATGTTGGGGGTGGGTGGGGTGGGTGGGGTGGGGGGTGAGCTCTGTAATACAACGCACTTAACCCCTTCACTGCCAGAGGACAACTGATAAATTATGTTGGAGGGGTGTGGGGGGGGGGGGGGGGGGGTGAGCTCTGTAATACAACGCACTTAACCCCTTCACTGCCAGAGGACAACTGATAAATTATGTTGGGTGTGTGTGTGTGTGTGGGGGGGGGGGGTGAGCTCTGTAATACAACACACTTAACCCCTTCACTGCCAGAGGACAACTGATAAATTATGTTGGGGGTGGGTGGGGGTGGGGGGTGAGCTCTGTAATACAAACGCACTTAACCCCTTCACTGCCAGAGGACAACTGATAAATTATGTTGGGTGTGTGTGTGTGTGGGGGGGGGGGGGAGGAGCTCTGTAATGCAACACACTTAACCCCTTCACTGCCAGAGGACAAACTGATAAATTATGTTGGGTGTGTGTGGTGCTTTATAAACAGTGTACTGTTGGGTGAATCAGTTGGTATGAAAGATGGTTGAAAGCGCATTAAGTTGTGTAGCAAGACATGCGCTCCATAAATATAATTTTTTTATTATTATATTTAATTATAATTTTGTGCGTCATATATTTCAGTGTTTGAGGAAGGAATATCAGTCGTGGCTTCTCTCAGTAAACCACAGGCCACCATTACTATGGTGTTGGTCATAATTATTATGAAGGACATTCTCTTTTCTTTATTTTCAGTGTTTGAGGAAGGAATGTGGCAGATCTTGGAGCCCATCATGTCAATTGAGGTGAACGCTCCTCAGGAATATCAGAGTGGAGTCATGGCTTCTCTCAGTAAACTCCAGGCCATCATCACTGGGACTGATGCCAACGAGGGGTATTTCACCATTTACTGCGAGGTAAGGGGAATAACAAGGGGTATTTCACCATTTACTGCGAGGTAAGGGGAATAACAAGGGGTATTTCACCATTTACTGCGAGGTAAGGGAAATAACAAGGGGTATTTCACCATTTACTGCGAGGTAAGGGGAATAACAAGGGGTATTTCACCATTTACTGCGAGGTAAGGGGAATAACAAGGGGTGTTTCACCATTTACTGTGAGGTAAGGGGAATAACAAGGGGTGTTTCACCATTTACTACGAGGTAAGGGAAATAACAAGGGGTGTTTCACCATTTACTGCGAGGTAAGGGAAATAACAAGGGGTGTTTCACCATTTACTGTGAAGTAAGGGAAATAACAAGGGGTGTTTCACCATTTACTACGAGGTAAGGGGAATAACAAGGGGTGTTTCACCATTTACTGCGAGGTAAGGGAAATAACAAGGGGTGTTTCACCATTTACTACGAGGTAAGGGGAATAACAAGGGGTGTTTCACCATTTACTACAAGGTAAGGGAAATAACAAGGGGTGTTTCACCATTTACTGCGAGGTAAGGGAAATAACAAGGGGTGTTTCACCATTTACTGCGAGGTAAGGGGAATAACAAGGGGTGTTTCACCATTTACTGCGAGGTAAGGGGAATAACAAGGGGTGTTTCACCATTTACTGCGAGGTAAGGGGAATAACAAGGGGTGTTTCACCATTTACTGCGAGGTAAGGGGAATAACAAGGGGTATTTCACCATTTACTGCGAGGTAAGGGGAATAACAAGGGGTGTTTCACCATTTACTACGAGGTAAGGGAAATAACAAGGGGTGTTTCACCATTTACTACAAGGTAAGGGAAATAACAAGGGGTGTTTCACCATTTACTGCGAGGTAAGGGGAATAACAAGGGGTGTTTCACCATTTACTGCGAGGTAAGGGTAATAACAAGGGGTGTTTCACCATTTACTGCGAGGTAAGGGTAATAACAAGGGGTGTTTCACCATTTACTGCGAGGTAAGGGTAATAACAAGGGGTATTTCACCATTTACTGCGAGGTAAGGGTAATAACAAGGGGTGTTTCACCATTTACTGCGAGGTAAGGGAAATAACAAGGGGTGTTTCACCATTTACTGCGAGGTAAGGGAAATAACAAGGGGTGTTTCACCATTTACTGCGAGGTAAGGGAAATAACAAGGGGTGTTTCACCATTTACTGTGAGGTAAGGGGAATAACAAGGGGTGTTTCACCATTTACTGCGAGGTAAGGGGAATAACAAGGGGTGTTTCACCATTTACTGCAAGGTAAGGGGAATAACAAGGGGTGTTTCACCATTTACTGCGAGGTAAGGGGAATAACAAGGGGTGTTTCACCATTTACTGCGAGGTAAGGGAAATAACAAGGGGTGTTTCACCATTTACTACGAGGTAAGGGGAATAACAAGGGGTGTTTCACCATTTACTACGAGGTAAGGGAAATAACAAGGGGTGTTTCACCATTTACTACGAGGTAAGGGGAATAACAAGGGGTGTTTCACCATTTACTACAAGGTAAGGGAAATAACAAGGGGTGTTTCACCATTTACTGCGAGGTAAGGGGAATAACAAGGGGTGTTTCACCATTTACTGTGAGGTAAGGGGAATAACAAGGGGTGTTTCACCATTTACTGCGAGGTAAGGG
This sequence comes from Phymorhynchus buccinoides, assembly GCA_017654935.2. NCBI lineage: Eukaryota > Metazoa > Mollusca > Gastropoda > Neogastropoda > Raphitomidae > Phymorhynchus > Phymorhynchus buccinoides. Next base: position 41,342,963 of record CM065708.1, read on the forward strand.
GAATAACAAGGGGTATTTCACCATTTACTGCGAGGTAAGGGGAATAACAAGGGGTATTTCACCATTTACTGCGATGTAAGGGGAATAACAAGGGGTATTTCACCATACTGCGAGGTAAGGGGAATAACAAGGGGTATTTCACCATTTACTGCGAGGTAAGGGAAATAACAAGGGGTGTTTCACCATTTACTGCGAGGTAAGGGGAATAACAAGGGGTATTTCACCATTTACTGCGAGGTAAGGGGAATAACAAGGGGTATTTCACCATTTACTGCGAGGTAAGGGGAATAACAAGGGGTATTTCACCATTTACTGCGAGGTAAGGGGAATAACAAGGGGTATTTCACCATTTACTGCGATGTAAGGGGAATAACAAGGGGTATTTCACCATTTACTGCGAGGTAAGGGGAATAACAAGGGGTATTTCACCATTTACTGCGATGTAAGGGGAATAACAAGGGGTATTTCACCATACTGCGAGGTAAGGGGAATAACAAGGGGTATTTCACCATACTGCGAGGTAAGGGGAATAACAAGGGGTATTTCACCATTTACTGCGAGGTAAGGGGAATAACAAGGGGTGTTTCACCATTTACTGCGAGGTAAGGGGAATAACAAGCCAATCAGGGGTATTTCACCATACTGCGAGGTAAGGGGAATAACAAGGGGTGTTTCACCATTTACTGCGAGGTAAGGGGAATAACAAGCCAATCAGGGGTATTTCACCATACTGCGAGGTAAGACAGATAAGATGTATGTGTGGGTGTGGGTGTTGAGAAGATGTAGGTTAGAGGGTATTGTTGTTGACTTTCCCTGGCTAAAAGACTCCAGGGATCATCCCAACAACAGAAGCGCTTGAACACTATGGTACAAGTGCATCAGCTAGGGATGAGAACATTACGTGTGTGACCATTTTTGATTACCCCGCCACGTGGGCAGCCGCACTCCGTCTTGGGGGGAGGTTGGAGGGCATTGACCGCTGTACACACGATTGACTTGTATTCTTTTGTGTTTTATCTGTGCCTAACCCTCACAGTCAGTTTGCTAATGAAAAGGTGTTGAAAGGTGTAGAAATAGTTCCCAGACACATTTTAAAAAAAGTGAAGTATGTATGTGAGTGCGTACATCTGTGAGTGTGCGTACATGTGTGTGACCATGCTTTGCACGTCTGTTCGTGTGTGTTGTCATTTCACTTAGCTTCTGTCATCACAAAATCACAAAAAAAATGTTTTTGATTGTGATTATTCAAAACAAAAAAATTCTGATGATCTGAATCCAGTCATTTAGGGTTTAAGGAACTTAACTTTGATGTCATTGAAGGTTTAAATAACTTAACTTTGATGTCATTTAGGGTTTAAGGAACTTAACTTTGATGTCATTTAGGGTTTAAGGAACTTAACTTTGATGTCATTTAGGGTTTAAGGAACTTAACTTTGATGTCATTGAAGGTTTAAATAACTTAACTTTGATGTCATTTAGGGTTTAAGGAACTTAACTTTGATGTCATTTAGGGTTTAAATAACTTAACTTTGATGTCATTTAGGGTTTAAGGAACTTAACTTTGATGTCATTTAGGGTTTAAGGAACTTAACTTTGATGTCATTTAGGGTTTAAATAACTTAACTTTGATGTCATTTAGGGTTTAAATAACTTAACTTTGATGTCATTTAGGGTTTAAGGAACTTAACTTTGATGTCATTTAGGGTTTAAGGAACTTAACTTTGATGTCATTTAGGGTTTAAATAACTTAACTTTGATGTCATTTAGGGTTTAAATAACTTAACTTTGATGTCATTTAGGGTTTAAGGAACTTAACTTTGATGTCATTTAGGGTTTAAGGAACTTAACTTTGATGTCATTTAGGGTTTAAATAACTTAACTTTGATGTCATTTAGGGTTTAAGGAACTTAACTTTGATGTCATTTAGGGTTTAAGGAACTTAACTTTGATGTCATTTAGGGTTTAAGGAACTTAACTTTGATGTTATTTTAACTGATTCTCTCCATAGGCTCCCCTGAATGAAATGTTCGGCTACACCACACAGTTGCGGTCCCTGACGCAGGGCAAAGGGGAGTTCACTATGGAGTACAGTCGATACTGCCCGGCCCTGCCTCAGACCCAGGAGGACTTGATCACTCAGTTTGAGAACGAGAACAACGCAGTCGCCATGAAGAAAAAGAAATGATAGGAAACCGCCTTAGGACAGTTTTTGAGTAGGACATTTTTATTTTGTGCTTAACTTGACAAGAACACACAGAAGACTGGAGGATTTTTGAAACTTGAAAGCTGAGCCATGATTTTAAGAACAAGGTTCTGAGTAATTTTGTTTTGAATACAGTAACACACCCTTGGGAAGGAAATGAACTTGGCAAACTGTACGCTCCATCCAATAAATGAAGAGATGTCATGACAGTTTGGCATTAACTCATTCTATGCTGACCAGTTGCTTCCCCTTGCAAGCGTTCTCTACTGGTCGATTTGCATAGTTACCAACACATTTTTTCTTCTAAATAATGGTAACAGATACAAACGTGAAATTTTGGCAATATGTACACAATATACAGGACTAACACCTGCAACAGTTTCAAAGCATCCACTGTTTTAGTTTTGATTTGTGATATTTTAAAATAAATGCATGTTTTGTCAAGCTACAGCATACTCATAGAGCAAAAATGTAAGGCTACCCCACTCATTTACATACTAATAATAAAAATATAAAGAATAATGATTATCAGATTAGATTACACACACAAAATCAGGACTTTACTGGTTTGGCGCTGCCTCCGGGCATTGCCTCCAGTATTGTTCCCACCATCTTTGTCTTTACAAATGCCCCACATGGCCGAACAGGGCGTAAAACCCTATTTTCCACATACTAAGGTCCCAAAATAGATCCTACAACCAGCCAGTCAGTGTCGAGGCATGAATGAAACATAGTAGTAGTAGCCCTCTGAGCCACTTTGAAGCACGCATGACTGTTAACCTATGAACTATGAATTTTTAAAGTTCACATGCGATATCCCGTTACCTTAGTAACGAGGCGTTGTGCGCATGCCCTGCGACGAGAGCGCAGGTTAGAATAGAAAGAGTTAATATAGAAAGTTAGTATAGAAAGAGTTAATATAGAAAGAGTTAATATAGAAAGTATAGAAAGAGTTAATATAGAAAGAGTTAATATAGAAAGTTAGTATAAGAAGAGTTAGTATAGAAAGAGTTAATATAGAAAGTTAGAATAGAAAGAGTTAATATAGAAAAGTTAATATAGAAAGAGTTAATATAGAAAAGTTAGAATAGAAAGAGTTAATATAGAAAGTTAGAATAGAAAGAGTTAATATAGAAAGTTAGAATAGAAAGAGTTAGTATAGAAAAGAGTTAAATAGAAAGTAATATAGAAAGAGTTAATATAGAAAGTTAGTATAGAAAGAGTTAATATAGAAAGAGTTAATATAGAAAGTTAGTATAGAAAGAGTTAATATAGAAAGAGTTAATATAGAAGTTAGTATAGAAAGAGTTAGTATAGAAAGAGTTAATATAGAAAGAGTTAATATAGAAATAGAAAGAGTTAATATAGAAAGTTAGTATAGAAAGAGTTAATATAGAAAGTTAGTATAGAAAGAGTTAATATAGAAAGAGTTAATATAGAAAGAGTTAATATAGAAAGAGTTAATATAGAAAGTTAGAATAGAAAGAGTTAATATAGAAAGTTAGTATAGAAAGAGTTAATATAGAAAGAGTTAATATAGAAAGAGTTAATATAGAAAGAGTTAATATAGAAAAGTTAGAATAGAAAGAGTTAATATAGAAAGTTAGTATAGAAAGAGTTAATATAGAAAGAGTTAATATAGAAAGTTAGTATAGAAAGAGTTAATATAGAAAAGTTAGTATAGAAAGAGTTAGTATAGAAAGTTAGTATAGAAAGAGTTAATATAGAAAGAGTTAATATAGAAAAGTTAGTATAGAAAGAGTTAATATAGAAAGTTAGTATAGAAAGAGTTAATATAGAAAGTTAGAATAGAAAGAGTTAATATAGAAAGTTAGTATAGAAAGAGTTAATATAGAAAGTTAGAATAGAAAGAGTTAATATAGAAAGAGTTAATATAGAAAGTTAGTATAGAAAGAGTTAATATAGAAAGAGTTAATATAGAAAGTTAGTATAGAAAGAGTTAATATAGAAAGAGTTAATATAGAAAGTTAGTATAAAAAGAGTTAGTATAGAAAGAGTTAATATAGAAAGTTAGAATAGAAAGAGTTAATATAGAAAGAGTTAATATAGAAAGTTAGAATAGAAAGAGTTAATATAGAAAGAGTTAATATAGAAAGTTAGTATAAAAAGAGTTAGTATAGAAAGAGTTAATATAGAAAGTTAGTATAAAAAGAGTTAGTATAGAAAGAGTTAATATAGAAAGTTAGAATAGAAAGAGTTAATATAGAAAGTTAGTATAGAAAGAGTTAATATAGAAAGTTAGTATAGAAAGAGTTAATATAGAAAGAGTTAATATAGAAAGTTAGAATAGAAATAGTTAATATAGAAAGAGTTAATATAGAAAGTTAGTATAAAAAGAGTTAATATAGAAAGAGTTAATATAGAAAGTTAGAATAGAAATAGTTAATATAGAAAGGGTTAATATAGAAAGTTAGTATAAAAAGAGTTAATATAGTGCTTAATTTTATGAAGTTCTACTAAAAGCTTAAGTGGGAAACTAAACGTTGCTTTCTAAAGGAAGTAAACCGATTTACTTAATTTAGAAAGTAACAACGTTTAGTTTCCCACTTAAGCTTTAGTAGAACTTCATAAAATTAAGCACTGGTCATGTGTGAAGGTAGTCCAGGCACACTCCTGAAATCAGGAATGAAAATGGAAAGTCTTCAGGATTGGCCATCTTGTCATGTGTGAAGGTAGTTCAGGCACACTCCTGAAATCAGGAATGAAAATGGAAAGTCTTCAGGATTGGCCATCTTGTCATGTGTGAAGGTAGTTCAGGCATGCTCCTGAAATCAGGAATGAAAATGGAAAGTCTTCAGGATTGGCCATCTTGTCATGTGTGAAGGTAGTTCAGGCACACTCCTGAAATCAGGAATGAAAATGGAAAGTTCAGGATTGGCCATCTTGTCATGTGTGAAGGTAGTTCAGGCACACTCCTGAAATCAGGAATGAAAATGGAAAGTCTTCAGGATTGGCCATCTTGTCATGTGTGAAGGTAGTTCAGGCATGCTCCTGAAATCAGGAATGAAAAATGGAAGGTCTTCAGGATTGGCCATCTTGTCATGTGTGAAAGTAGTTCAGGCACACTCCTGAAATCAGGAATGAAAATGGAAAGTCTTCAGGATTGGCCATCTTGTCATCTGGATCAATGGTCTTATGAAATCTAACATTTCTGCCAAAATTGATGACAGATTAAAACAAGATGATAGACATGCAATTCTGACACCATCCCCACCCATCCTCTATACACAGGCACACACACCTTTGAAATTATTTAGAACTAGCGCAACGCCGAGTCCCGGTAACACCTAGTAACGGTAACGCTTAGTAACGGTAACACCAAGTACTGGTAACGCTGAGTACAGCAAATTTGAAGCGATTCGGTTAAGAAACGGCGGAGTTATAAGGCCCCGTTTCCCGTTGGCGCTGCTCTGAGAGTGATGCGCTCTCCCTAGTAACGGTAACGCCTAGTAACGGTAACGCCAAGTACTGGTAGCACTGAGTACAGCAAATTTGAAGCGATTCGGTTAAGAAACGGCGGAGTTATAAGGCCCCGTTTCCCGTTGGCGCTGCTCTGAGAGTGACGCGCTCTCCCGATTCTCTTCAAATTTGCTGCTAGGCTTTGCCCCGGCCACAGCAAGCCTGACAGCAAATTTGAAGCGATTCGGTCAAAACACGGCGGAGTTATAAGGCCCGTTTTGTGTTTCAGACACACACACACTTGCTAAATTATAATATGATTTTTAATATAAAAAATATTTTTTTGATATTGGTCATCAATTCAGGATTAGGAATATTCAAAGAACACTGAAATGTGTCTTTTCAGGATTGAGAGAATGTTTAATTTCTCACCCATGCTAAATGAAAGACGCAGTCTTATGTCATATTTTTGCATACATTTGAAAATATAGGTCTACAATGAAGGTTTTATCTGGAGCAAGATGAATACAATTGTTATTATTGTGATTGATGTTTTTTTTATATATTTATGTTTGTCAATGGAACGTGTGTACACTGGGATAAAGATGGAAGATTGTGGTGACTCTGTGTGTGTGTGTGTGCAATGTATGTGTGTGTGTGTGTGATATGTGCCATGTGTGTGTGTGTGCAATGTATGTGTGTGTGTGTGTGTGCAGTGTGTGTGTGTGCAGTGTGTGTGTGTGTATGATGGTGTCCGGACTTTTCCCACCCGGTCATTTCCCACCCGGTCTTTTCCCACCCGGACTTTTCCCACCCGGACTTTTCCCACCTAGGACTTTTCCCACTCGGACTTTTCCCATCCGGACTTTTCACACCTAGGACTTTTCCCACCCGGACTTTTCACACCCAATTGAACAAAGTTCTGTTTATTGCATTTCATTTCCGACTATGACTGCCAGATACAAACATGTTTGTGTGCTTACTTTTTGCCATCATAATAGTAGGATAACAATGGATATATATGAGATAATATATAAGATAATATATAAGATAATATATAAGATAATCAGAGACAATTTTCTCTTCCTTTCTATTACCCCCCCCCCTCTCTCTCTCTCTCTCGGAAGAAAGAGAGACAGAAAGGGAGAGAGAGAGTGTGTGAGAGAGAGAGAGAAGAGAGAGATGAGAGAGAGAGAGAGAAAGGGAGAGAAAGGGAGAGAGAGAGAGTGTGTGTGTGAGAGAGAGAGAGAGGAAAGAGAGAGAGAGAGAGAGACAGAAAGGGAGAGAGAGAGAGAGAGTGTGTGAGAGAGAGAGAGAGAGAGAGAGAGACAGAAAGGGAGAGAGAGAGAGAGTGTGTGTGAGAGAGAGAGAGAGAGGAAGAGAGACACAGAGAGACAGAGGTGATTACGGAGTGTAATTTACATGATTAGTACTTGCAAAGAATGATATGTATGCTTATTACTTACTTTTATTTTCTTCTTTTAATGTTTCCTTTGAAGGACAATAAACCATTTGATTGCTTCATTAATTGATTGCTAGATTGACTTAGAGAGAGAGAGAGAGAGGGGGAGAGAAAGAGAGGGGGAGATACGGAGTGAATGAAAGAGAGAGAATGTGTGTGTGTGTGTGTGTGTGTGTGTGTGAAAAGTGCGGGTGGGAATAGTCCTAGGTGGGAAAAGTCCGGGTGTAAAAAGTCCGGTTGGGAAAAGTCTTAGGTGGGAAAAGTCCGGTGGGAAAAGTCCGGTAATCGTGTGTGATATGTGCCATGCGTGTGTGTGTGCAATGTATGTGTGTGTGCAGTGTGTGTGTGTGGGCATGCGTGTGTGTGTGTGCGTGCCAAGTATTCCTGATGTCCCTTGATGATATTGGTATTGTTTTGAAATTCTCTTACTGTAAGAGAAATTAATAAACTTTTTTAAAATGTTGATGCTCTTGAAAACTTAAATGTTTTTATTTGTAAGATTGAAATAGATAAAACCTTTCTTTTAGATTTGTGAGACTGATGATGAGAAGTATTATTTATTTAGAAATAAGACAGAGAACAAAGAAACATTGAACCCTGACAGGAAGCATGTCAATGTCACTCCTCTTCTGTCTGAACTGCACTGGCTGCCCGTCTCTCACAGGATTCACTACAAAATTGCTCTCATCTGCTTCAATGTAATTTCTAACACCGCTCCTCCATACCTCTGTCAACTCCTTGAGTTATACACTCCCTCCAGGTCTCTCCGCTCCTCTGCTGACACAAGAATATTTCGTGTTCCACAATACCGCAAGAAGTTCCAGGGAGGCCGTGCGTTTGCTTACGTTGGCCCTGTGATCTGGAACAGCCTACCTTCCTCTGTCCGTCATGCACAAACTCTGTCCTCAAGTCTCAGCTGAAAACTCACCTCTTCACTCTGTCTTACTCCTAACTGCACCGAGCCCTGTTTGGTCCTGGTACTGTGGTCGTGGGTGTGTCTTTGGCGGTTGATGCGGGTGGTGTGATGTGGATTGGACTAGGCTGGCAGAATGACTGGCAGTTTGGTCTGGTTTGCATTTTGCTACCCGTGTTGGCCGACTGAGTCGCACTCATGATTTCGGTACGCATTTGCATGTAAAGTAACCTTTGGGTAAGAATGTCTTTTCTGTGTGTGTGTGTTCTGTGCGTGTGTGTTTGTGTGTGTGCGTGTGCGTACGTGTGCGTGTGCGCACGTGTGAAGTATCGGATTTGTATTTGATATATACTAGATAAACCCGTGCTCCGCACGGCAGCATGAAGCATCTGCGTTCATAATTGATAGGAAACTGTCCTGAGCGATCGAAGAAGAAGAAGAAGAAGACTGGTTAGATGTAAATAATGAAGAAAAGAGACCAACAAATATGTGGTGGTGCTTCCCTCCCTTCCGCCCACTCCCCTCTCCTTTAAAAAAAAATGACGACCCCCCCCCCAAAAAAAAAAAAAAAAAAAAAAAAGGGGAAAAAAATGTGGCGAGGGGCAGACTCGAACCCGCGACCACGGACGTGTATAGAAGTGCGTGCTGCGACCTACTGATTTGCGGATGCGCCGCTTTACCTATTGAGCTATCAAGGCTTCTTCGAAAGTCGATGTAAAAATGTTATTATAAGAGGAAGAAGGGAAAGCAGTCAAGTCGGACACCTGACACAGCTTCATGAAAGCAATTATAAGCCTCGCACAGAACAGACTTAGGTTTTGTCAGTTTGAGAAAAGTAGTTGCCTAAATGTTGTGAAAACACACACACACACACAAAACACACACACACACACACACACACAAACACACACACACACACTTAATCATTGCTTGCTCGGTTTCCTGTCAATTCATGAGCGCAGATGCGTTATTCTCCGTTATGCACCTTTCAAAACAAATATGGTTAGACCAAACACAAAACTTCCAGAACGTAGAGGAACTATTTGTAAAAAAGCCCTACTCGCCTCCCTCTTCTCCTTCCTAGCCACCCCTCCCCCTCCCCCTCTCCCTTCTTCTAACCAAAGCAACCATAGAAGTTTCCAGGTGCAGTGAGTTTGGCCATGGATTCTATAGTAACAATGTAGTGTCCATGGTTAGGCCTAGCCACCCTCCCCCTCTCCCTTCTTCTAACCAAAGCAACCATAGAAGTTTCTAGGTGCAGTGAGTTAGGCCATGGATTCTATAGTAACAATGTAGTGTCCATGGTTAGGCATAGCCACCCTCCCCCTCTCCCTTCTAACCAAAGCAACCATAGAAGTTTCCAGGTGCAGTGAGTTTGGCCATGGATTCTATAGTAACAATGTAGTGTCCATGGTTAGGCATAGCCACCCCTCCCCCTCCCCCTCTCCCTTCTTCTAACCAAAGCAACCATAGAAGTTTCTAGGTGCAGTGAGTTTGGCCATGGATTCTATAGTAACAATGTAGTGTCCATGGTTAGGCCTAGCCTCGGCTTTCTGTTTGCACACGCATGTGTCTAAAAATGAACCGTTTTTAGCAGACGACACATTTTGCTACTCACTAAAGTCAGGCTATTGCAGCATCGTCTTTGCCCCCCCTCGGTATGTACGAAGGGGCCCGATTAAGGATTTATCCTCTGTTGTTTTTGCAAACATTTTGGCAGTTTGAGTGTATCTCACGAAAAAAACACCGTTCATAGGACGTCTGAAGATCAAAATCAAAGAAAAGGCAGTGTAAGAATCCTTTAAGGAGGCTTTTAAAATCGATTGAATGAGATTTACCTGGTGATTGTTGTTGCAGGCCTCCGACATAAAGGTCATACAGGGATCACGGCTGTTCCATCAAGCCAAAAAAATCTAAGTTTTGCGTGAAATCTTCCCCCTTAACGACGAATTTTGGGGATGTGACTGGGCGGAATCTCTAGAGGGACCTCTCAGCTAACAGTACTCCAGCTTTCAAATCTCTAGAGGGACCTCTCAGCTAACAGTACTCCAACTTTCAAATCTCTAGAGGGACCTCTCAGCTAACAGTGCTCCAGCTTTCAAATCTCTAGAGGGACCTCTCAGCTAACAGTACTCCAGCTTTCAAATCTCTAGAGGGACCTCTCAGCTAACAGTACTCCAGCTTTCAAATCTCTAGAGGGACCTCTCAGCTAACAGTACTCCAACTTTCAAATCTCTAGAGGGACCTCTCAGCTAACAGTACTCCAGCTTTCAAATCGTCGCCTCGAGCGGTTCCGGAGGAGATACAGATAGAACGCTTAATGTCACCAGTAATATAATATAGATATTTCGGAATCTCTAGAGGGACCTCTCAGCTAACAGTACTCCAACTTTCAAATCGTCGCCTCGAGCGGTTCCGGAGGAGATACAGATAGAACGCTTAATGTCACCAGTAATATAATATAGATATTTCGGAATCTCTAGAGGGACCTCTCAGCTAACAGTACTCCAACTTTCAAATCGTCGCCTCGAGCGGTTCCGGAGGAGATACAGATAGAACGCTTAATGTCACCAGTAATATAATATAGATATTTCGGAATCTCTAGAGGGACCTCTCAGCTAACAGTACTCCAACTTTCAAATCGTCGCCTCGAGCGGTTCCGGAGGAGATACAGATAGAACGCTTAATGTCACCAGTAATATAATATAGATATTTCGGAATCTCTAGAGGGACCTCTCAGCTAACAGTACTCCAACTTTCAAATCGTCGCCTCGAGCGGTTCCGGAGGAGATACAGATAGAACGCTTAATGTCACCAGTAATATAATATAGATATTTCGGAATCTCTAGAGGGACCTCTCAGCTAACAGTACTCCAACTTTCAAATCGTCGCCTCGAGCGGTTCCGGAGGAGATACAGATAGAACGCTTAACGTCACCAGTAATATAATATAGATATTTCTGAATGTTTTGTGCTTATTACTATTGTTATTGTTGTCTAAAGTTAACTTTGTAAGCGCTCTGAGCTCTTTGGAGAAAGAGCGCATCAAATAACCATTATTATTATTACTATTAATGAGCAAATTGTTGGAAAATTATAAATGAGAGAATGAAGCCATTGAACGCATGCATATGGATGGCAGTTACGGGTATTCTGTTCAAATGAAAGATGTTTGGTAGATATTCAACTATGTTGGCAAGACTTGCTGAGCAAAGTTGTTTTTTTAGCGGAAGTAATGAAATCTAGCATCATCATTGCTATTATGTGTGGTGCATTTGGTCTGTTAATGAAATCTAGCATCATCATGTGTGGTGCATTTGGTCTGTTAATGAAATCTAGCATCATCATGTGTGGTGCATTTGGTCTGTTAATGAAATCTAGCATCATCATGTGTGGTGCATTTGGTCTGTTAGTGAAATCTAGCATCATCATGTGGTGCATTTGGTCTGTTAGTGAAATCTAGCATCATCATGTGTGGTGCATTTGGTCTGTTAATGAAATCTAGCATCATCATGTGTGGTGCATTTGGTCTGTTAGTGAAATCTAGCATCATCATGTGTGGTGCATCATTATGTGTGGTGCATTTGGTCTGTTAATGAAATCTAGCATCATCATGTGTGGTGCATTTGGTCTGTTAGTGAAATCTAGCATCATCATGTGTGGTGCATTTGGTCTGTTAGTGAAATCTAGCATCATCATGTGTGGTGCATTTGGTCTGTTAGTGAAATCTAGCATCATCATGTGTGGTGCATTTGGTCTGTTAGTGAAATCTAGCATCATCATGTGTGGTGCATTTGGTCTGTTAGTGAAATCTAGCATCATCATGTGTGGTGCATTTGGTCTGTTATTGAAATCTAGCATCATCATGTGTGGTGCATTTGGTCTGTTAGTGAAATCTAGCATCATCATGTGTGGTGCATTTGGTCTGTTAGTGAAATCTAGCATCATCATGTGTGGTGCATTTGGTCTGTTAGTGAAATCTAGCATCATCATGTGTGGTGCATTTGGTCTGTTAATGAAATCTAGCATCATCATGTGTGGTGCATTTGGTCTGTTAATGAAATCTAGCATCATCATGTGTGGTGCATTTGGTCTGTTAATGAAATCTAGCATCATCATGTGTGGTGCATTTATTGTCTGTTAGTGAAATCTAGCATCATCATGCATCATCATGTGTGGTGCATTTGGTCTGTTGGTGCATTTGGTCTGTTAGTGAAATCTAGCATTTGGTCATCATCATGTGTGGTGCATTTGGTTGAAATCTAGCATCATCTGTGGTGCATTTGGTCTGTTAGTGAAATCTAGCATCATCATGTGTGGTGCATTTGGTCTGTTAGTGAAATCTAGCATCATCATGTGTGGTGCATTTGGTCTGTTAGTGAAATCTAGCATCATCATGTGTGGTGCATTTGGTCTGTTAGTGAAATCTAGCATCATCATGTGTGGTGCATTTGGTCTGTTAGTGAAATCTAGCATCATCATGTGTGGTGCATTTGGTCTGTTAGTGAAATCTAGCATTTGGTCATCATCATGTGTGGTGCATTTGGTCTGTTAGTGAAATCTAGCATCATCATGTGTGGTGCATTTGGTCTGTTAGTGAAATCTAGCATTTGGTCATCATCATGTGTGGTGCATTTGGTCTGTTAGTGAAATCTAGCATCATCATGTGTGGTGCATTTGGTCTGTTAATGAAATCTAGCATCATCATGTGTGGTGCATTTGGTCTGTTAGTGAAATCTAGCATCATCATGTGTGGTGCATTTGGTCTGTTAGTGAAATCTAGCATCATCATGTGTGGTGCATTTGGTCTGTTAATGAAATCTGAAATCTAGCATCATCATGTGTGGTGCATTTGGTCTGTTAGTGAAATCTAGCATCATCATGTGTGGTGCATTTGGTCTGTTAGTGAAATCTAGCATCATCATGTGTGGTGCATTTGGTCTGTTAGTGAAATCTAGCATCATCATGTGTGGTGCATTTGGTCTGTTAATGAAATCTAGCATCATCATGTGTGGTGCATTTGGTCTGTTAGTGAAATCTAGCATCATCATGTGTGGTGCATTTGGTCTGTTAGTGAAATCTAGCATCATCATGTGTGGTGCATTTGGTCTGTTAGTGAAATCTAGCATCATCATGTGTGGTGCATTTGGTCTGTTAGTGAAATCTAGCATCATCATGTGTGGTGCATTTGGTCTGTTAGTGAAATCTAGCATCATCATGTGTGGTGCATTTGGTCTGTTATTGAAATCTAGCATCATCATGTGTGGTGCATTTGGTCTGTTAATGAAATCTAGCATCATCATGTGTGGTGCATTTGGTCTGTTAGTGAAATCTAGCATTTGGTCATCATCATGTGTGGTGCATTTGGTCTGTTAATGAAATCTAGCATCATCATGTGTGGTGCATTTGGTCTGTTAGTGAAATCTAGCATCATCATGTGTGGTGCATTTGAAATCTAGTCTGTTATTTGGTCTGTTAGTGAAATCTAGCATCATCATGTGTGGTGCATTTGGTCTGTTAGTGAAATCTAGCATCATCATGTGTGGTGCATTTGGTCTGTTAATGAAATCTAGCATCATCATGTGTGGTGCATTTGGTCTGTTAGTGAAATCTAGCATTTGGTCTGTTAGTGAAATCTAGCATCATCATGTGTGGTGCATTTGGTCTGTTAATGAAATCTAGCATCATCATGTGTGGTGCATTTGGTCTGTTAGTGAAATCTAGCATCATCATGTGTGGTGCATTTGGTCTGTTATTGAAATCTAGCATCATCATGTGTGGTGCATTTGGTCTGTTAATGAAATCTAGCATCATCATGTGTGGTGCATTTGGTCTGTTAGTGAAATCTAGCATCATCATGTGTGGTGCATTTGGTCTGTTAGTGAAATCTAGCATCATCATGTGTGGTGCATTTGGTCTGTTAGTGAAATCTAGCATCATCATGTGTGGTGCATTTGGTCTGTTAGTGAAATCTAGCATCATCATGTGTGGTGCATTTGGTCTGTTAGTGAAATCTAGCATCATCATCATCATCTAGCATCATCATGTGTGGTGCATTTGGTCTGTTAGTGAAATCTAGCATCATCATCTGTTAGTGAAATCTGCATCATCATGTGTGGTGCATTTGGTCTGTTAGTGAAATCTAGCATCATCATGTGTGGTGCATTTGGTCTGTTAATGAAATCTAGCATCATCATGTGTGGTGCATTTTGTCATGTGTGGTGCATTTGGTCTGTTAGTGAAATCTAGCATCATCATGTGTGGTGCATTTGGTCTGTTAGTGAAATCTAGCATCATCATGTGTGGTGCATTTGGTCTGTTAGTGAAATCTAGCATCATCATGTGTGGTGCATTTGGTCTGTTAATGAAATCTAGCATCATCATGTGTGGTGCATTTGGTCTGTTAATGAAATCTAGCATCATCAAATCTAGCATCATCATGTGTGGTGCATTTGGTCTGTTAATGAAATCTAGCATCATCATGTGTGGTGCATTTTGTCTGTTAGTGAAATCTAGCATCATCATGTGTGGTGCATTTGGTCTGTTAATGAAATCTAGCATCATCATGTGTGGTGGTCTGTTAGTGAAATCTAGCATCATCATGTGTGGTGCATTTGGTCTGTTATTGAAATCTAGCATCATCATGTGTGGTGCATTTGGTCTGTTAATGAAATCTAGCATCATCATGTTTGGTGCATTTGGTCTGTTAGTGAAATCTAGCATCATCATGTGTGGTGCATTTGGTCTGTTAGTGAAATCTAGCATCATCATGTTTGGTGCATTTGGTCTGTTAGTGAAATCTAGCATCATCATGTGTGGTGCATTTGGTCTGTTAGTGAAATCTAGCATCATCATGTGTGGTGCATTTGGTCTGTTAGTGAAATCTAGCATCATCATGTGTGGTGCATTTGGTCTGTTAGTGAAATCTAGCATCATCATGTGTGGTGCATTTTGTCTGTTAGTGAAATCTAGCATCATCATGTGTGGTGCATTTGGTCTGTTAGTGAAATCTAGCATCATCATGTGTGGTGCATTTGGTCTGTTAGTGAAATCTAGCATCATCATGTGTGGTGCATTTGGTCTGTTAGTGAAATCTAGCATCATCATGTGTGGTGCATTTGGTCTGTTAGTGAAATCTAGCATCATCATGTGTGGTGCATTTGGTCTGTTAGTGAAATCTAGCATCATCATGTGTGGTGCATTTGGTCTGTTAGTGAAATCTAGCATCATCATGTGTGGTGCATTTGGTCTGTTAGTGAAATCTAGCATCATCATGTGTGGTGCATTTGGTCTGTTAGTGAAATCTAGCATCATCATCATGTGGTGCATTTGGTCTGTTAATGAAATCTAGCATCATCATGTTTGGTGCATTTGGTCTGTTAGTGAAATCTAGCATCATCATGTGTGGTGCATTTGGTCTGTTAGTGAAATCTAGCATCATCATGTTTGGTGCATTTGGTCTGTTAGTGAAATCTAGCATCATCATGTGTGGTGCATTTGGTCTGTTAATGAAATCTAGCATCATCATGTGTGGTGCATTTGGTCTGTTAGTGAAATCTAGCATCATCATGTGTGGTGCATTTTGTCTGTTAGTGAAATCTAGCATCATCATGTGTGGTGCATTTGGTCTGTTAGTGAAATCTAGCATCATCATGTGTGGTGCATTTGGTCTGTTAGTGAAATCTAGCATCATCATGGTCTGTGAAATCTAGCATCATCATGTTGCATTTGGTCTGTTAGTGAAAAATCTCATGTGTGGTGCATTTGGTCTGTTAGTGAAATCTAGCATCATCATGTGTGGTGCATTTGGTCTGTTAGTGAAATCTAGCATCATCATGTGTGGTGCATTTGGTCTGTTAGTGAAATCTAGCATCATCATGTGTGGTGCATTTGGTCTGTTAGTGAAATCTAGCATCATCATGTGTGGTGCATTTGGTCTGTTAGTGAAATCTAGCATCATCATGTGTGGTGCATTTGGTCTGTTAGTGAAATCTAGCATCATCATGTGTGGTGCATTTGTGTCTGTTAGTGAAATCTAGCATCATCATGTGTGGTGCATTTGGTCTGTTAGTGAAATCTAGCATCATCATGTGTGGTGCATTTGGTCTGTTAGTGAAATCTAGCATCATCATGTGTGGTGCATTTGGTCTGTTAGTGAAATCTAGCATCATCATGTGTGGTGCATTTGGTCTGTTAGTGAAATCTAGCATCATCATGTGTGGTGCATTTGGTCTGTTAGTGAAATCTAGCATCATCATGTGTGGTGCATTTGGTCTGTTAGTGAAATCTAGCATCATCATGTGTGGTGCATTTGGTCTGTTAGTGAAATCTAGCATCATCATGTGTGGTGCATTTGGTCTGTTAGTGAAATCTAGCATCATCATGTGTGGTGCATTTGGTCTGTTAGTGAAATCTAGCATCATCATGTGTGGTGCATTTGGTCTGTTAATGAAATCTAGCATCATCATGTGTGGTGCATTTGGTCTGTTAGTGAAATCTAGCATCATCATGGTGCATTTGGTCTGTTGTGGTGCATTTGGTCTGTTAATGAAATCTAGCATCATCATGTGTGGTGCATTTGGTCTGTTAGTGAAATCTAGCATCATCATGTGTGGTGCATTTGGTCTGTTAGTGAAATCTAGCATCATCATGTGTGGTGCATTTGGTCTGTTAGTGAAATCTAGCATCATCATGTGTGGTGCATTTGGTCTGTTAGTGAAATCTAGCATCATCATGTGTGGTGCATTTGGTCTGTTATTGAAATCTAGCATCATCATGTGTGGTGCATTTTGTCTGTTAGTGAAATCTAGCATCATCATGTGTGGTGCATTTGGTCTGTTAGTGAAATCTAGCATCATCATGTGTGGTGCATTTGGTCTGTTAGTGAAATCTAGCATCATCATGTGTGGTGCATTTGGTCTGTTAGTGAAATCTAGCATCATCATGTGTGGTGCATTTGGTCTGTTAGTGAAATCTAGCATCATCATGTGTGGTGCATTTGGTCTGTTAGTGAAATCTAGCATCATCATGTGTGGTGCATTTGGTCTGTTAGTGAAATCTAGCATCATCATGTGTGGTGCATTTGGTCTGTTAGTGAAATCTAGCATCATCATGTGTGGTGCATTTGGTCTGTTAGTGAAATCTAGCATCATCATGTGTGGTGCATTTGGTCTGTTAGTGAAATCTAGCATCATCATGTGTGGTGCATTTGGTCTGTTAGTGAAATCTAGCATCATCATGTGTGGTGCATTTGGTCTGTTAGTGAAATCTAGCATCATCATGTGTGGTGCATTTGGTCTGTTAGTGAAATCTAGCATCATCATGTGTGGTGCATTTGGTCTGTTAGTGAAATCTAGCATCATCATGTGTGGTGCATTTGGTCTGTTAGTGAAATCTAGCATCATCATGTGTGGTGCATTTGGTCTGTTAGTGAAATCTAGCATCATCATGTGTGGTGCATTTGGTCTGTTAGTGAAATCTAGCATCATCATGTGTGGTGCATTTGGTCTGTTAGTGAAATCTAGCATCATCATGTGTGGTGCATTTGGTCTGTTAGTGAAATCTAGCATCATCATGTGTGGTGCATTTGGTCTGTTAGTGAAATCTAGCATCATCATGTGTGGTGCATTTGGTCTGTTAGTGAAATCTAGCATCATCATGTGTGGTGCATTTGGTCTGTTAGTGAAATCTAGCATCATCATGTGTGGTGCATTTGGTCTGTTAATGAAATCTAGCATCATCATGTGTGGTGCATTTGGTCTGTTAGTGAAATCTAGCATCATCATGTGTGGTGCATTTGGTCTGTTAGTGAAATCTAGCATCATCATGTGTGGTGCATTTGGTCTGTTAGTGAAATCTAGCATCATCATGTGTGGTGCATTTGGTCTGTTAGTGAAATCTAGCATCATCATGTGTGGTGCATTTGGTCTGTTAGTGAAATCTAGCATCATCATGTGTGGTGCATTTGGTCTGTTATTGAAATCTAGCATCATCATGTGTGGTGCATTTGGTCTGTTAGTGAAATCTAGCATCATCATGTGTGGTGCATTTGGTCTGTTAGTGAAATCATCATCATGTGTGGTGCATTTGGTCTGTTAGTGAAATCTAGCATCATCATGTGTGGTGCATTTGGTCTGTTAGTGAAATCTAGCATCATCATGTGTGGTGCATTTGGTCTGTTAGTGAAATCTAGCATCATCATGTGTGGTGCATTTGAAATCTAGCATCATCATGTGTGGTGCATTTGGTCTGTTAGTGAAATCTAGCATCATCATGTGTGGTGCATTTTGTCTGTTAGTGAAATCTAGCATCATCATGTGTGGTGCATTTGGTCTGTTAGTGAAATCTAGCATCATCATCATCATGTGGTGCATTTGGTCTGTTAGTGAAATCTAGCATCATCATGTGTGGTGCATTTGGTCTGTTAGTGAAATCTAGCATCATCATGTGTGGTGCATTTGGTCTGTTAATGAAATCTAGCATCATCATGTGTGGTGCATTTGGTCTGTTAGTGAAATCTAGCATCATCATCATGTGGTGCATTTGGTCTGTTAATGAAATCTAGCATCATCATGTGTGGTGCATTTGGTCTGTTAGTGAAATCTAGCATCATCATGTGTGGTGCATTTTGTCTGTTAGTGAAATCTAGCATCATCATGTGTGGTGCATTTGGTCTGTTAATGAAATCTAGCATCATCATGTGGTGCATTTGGTCTGTTAGTGAAATCTAGCATCATCATGTGTGGTGCATTTTGTCTGTTAGTGAAATCTAGCATCATCATGTGTGGTGCATTTGGTCTGTTAGTGAAATCTAGCATCATCATGTGTGGTGCATTTGGTCTGTTAGTGAAATCTAGCATCATCATGTGTGGTGCATTTGGTCTGTTAGTGAAATCTAGCATCATCATGTGTGGTGCATTTGGTCTGTTAATGAAATCTAGCATCATCATGTGTGGTGCATTTGGTCTGTTAGTGAAATCTAGCATCATCATGTGTGGTGCATTTGGTCTGTTATTGAAATCTAGCATCATCATGTGTGGTGCATTTGGTCTGTTAATGAAATCTAGCATCATCATGTGTGGTGCATTTGGTCTGTTAGTGAAATCTAGCATCATCATGTGTGGTGCATTTGGTCTGTTAATGAAATCTAGCATCATCATGTTTGGTGCATTTGGTCTGTTAGTGAAATCTAGCATCATCATGTGTGGTGCATTTGGTCTGTTAGTGAAATCTAGCATCATCATGTGTGGTGCATTTGGTCTGTTAGTGAAATCTAGCATCATCATGTGTGGTGCATTTGGTCTGTTAGTGAAATCTAGCATCATCATGTGTGGTGCATTTGGTCTGTTAGTGAAATCTAGCATCATCATGTGTGGTGCATTTGGTCTGTTAATGAAATCTAGCATCATCATGTGTGGTGCATTTGGTCTGTTAGTGAAATCTAGCATCATCATGTGTGGTGCATTTGGTCTGTTAGTGAAATCTAGCATCATCATGTGTGGTGCATTTGGTCTGTTAGTGAAATCTAGCATCATCATGTGTGGTGCATTTTGTCTGTTTGAAATCTAGTCATGTGTTATTTGGTCTGTTAGTGAAATCTAGCATCATCATGTGTGGTGCATTTGGTCTGTTAATGAAATCTAGCATCATCATGTGTGGTGCATTTGGTCTGTTAGTGAAATCTAGCATCATCATGTGTGGTGCATTTGGTCTGTTATGTGTGGTGCATGAAATCTAGCATTTGGTCATCATCATCATGTGTGGTGCATTTGGTCTGTTAGTGAAATCTAGCATCATCATGTGTGGTGCATTTGGTCTGTTATTGAAATCTAGCATCATCATGTGTGGTGCATTTGGTCTGTTAATGAAATCTAGCATCATCATGTGTGGTGCATTTGGTCTGTTAGTGAAATCTAGCATCATCATGTGTGGTGCATTTGGTCTGTTAGTGAAATCTAGCATCATCATGTGTGGTGCATTTGGTCTGTTAGTGAAATCTAGCATCATCATGTGTGGTGCATTTGGTCTGTTAGTGAAATCTAGCATCATCATGTGTGGTGCATTTGGTCTGTTAGTGAAATCTAGCATCATCATGTGTGGTGCATTTGGTCTGTTAGTGAAATCTAGCATCATCATGTTTGGTGCATTTGGTCTGTTAGTGAAATCTAGCATCATCATGTGTGGTGCATTTGGTCTGTTAGTGAAATCTAGCATCATATGTGTGGTGCATTTGGTCTGTTAATGAAATCTAGCATCATCATGTGTGGTGCATTTGGTCTGTTAGTGAAATCTAGCATCATCATGTGTGGTGCATTTGGTCTGTTAGTGAAATCTAGCATCATCATGTGTGGTGCATTTGGTCTGTTAGTGAAATCTAGCATCATCATGTGTGGTGCATTTGGTCTGTTAATGAAATCTAGCATCATCATGTTTGGTGCATTTTGTCTTTTCACTATATTTGTTTTCTTGTTAAGATCTGTTGATGCAGTGATTGTTTTTGATGAGATTTTTTATTATTTCTGTTATATTGTCTGTCAAAAACAGAAAGGCCTCTTTTAAGGAGGATGTGTTTATTTGAAAAATGAAGCAAATTGTTTTGGTGACAGTCAACTGAAATTAAAAGCAGGAAAATGATTACCGTTATTTTCGGGTTATAAGGCGATATTGTTTTCTTCACTTTCAACCTATATGCATGATAAGCGAAGGCGCCCTATTAGTGAACAAAATCATGATAAGATATGCAATGATTGCCGTGCTCAGTACAGTCTACTGTGAATCTAGACATCAACAGTGGTCACGAGTCACCGATACGACGAATACTCATGTTAAAATGCTTCAACATCCCTATTATCGTCAGAGATACCGTCCAACAGATGTCATAACCCTTCATTGGATGTAAAAAACATTGTTGTAGAGCTTAAAATGGCATAATTCTATCACTTTTTACCAAGAAAAATTCCAAACATAACAAAAGTTTATGACAGTAATAACGGCTGTCGGCCGGACGCGTACGGGCTTCGAAGTTTGACTTTCTTTTGTAAGGTGTGTATCGCCTTATAAACAAGGGCTTTAATGTTTGTCCCTCAGATTTCTCTTGAAAGTTGCCCTATTTGCCTTATACACACAAGTGCCTAATGGTCTGAAAAATACGGTATTATTATTTTATTTTTTAATACTGGGTAGATGGGTGGAGGGGACGAAAAAGGTACCCGAGTCATTCCTATTTTTAAGAAATGACTTTTTTGTGTGGGTGGGTACATTTTTATGTTCTTTGTCATATAATAGATTTAAGTCATCGGATGATGTTGAAGAAGAATGACAAGACGTATGGAATCGGAAGTTTACTGTCTGTACTTTCTAGGTATTTTCAATAGGTTTTAGGTATTTATTTATGGTTGCTATGTCTCATTGATATTATTATAATGATGTGAAAACTGCGTTGTGATACTACATCATAATGTATACTGCACTAGCAGCTACGCCCCGCTTCGCGGCACCTCTTCCCCGGCAATAGCACCTCAAAATGTCTCCCACTGCATTCCCCGGTGATACTGCATGTATACTGCACTAGCAGCTACGCCCCGCTTCGCGGCACCTCTTCCCCGGCAACAGCACCTCAAAATGTCTCCCACTGCATTCCCCGGTGATACTGCATGTATGCTGCACTAGCAGCTACGCCCCGCTTCACGGCACCTCTTCCCCGGTGATACTGATCATGAATGTACAGGGTTATAGGGATCTCCAACCAACGGTTTTCAAACTACAATTGTTTGTTTCATGCAATATGCCCGGGTCTTCAGAATAGCCATCGCCAGCATAGCACTTCAAAATGTCTCCCATTGCATTCCTCCAGTGATGCTGATTGCAATATATATGGCTAAAGGGGTTTTCAACCAATATTTTTCACACTACAATTGTTTGTTTTATGCAAATGGCCCGGGTCTTCATAACAGCAGTCACCACAATAGCGATTCAAAATGTCTCACACATTATCGGCCCAGTGATGGTGATCATGAATATATATGGTTTAAAGTGGTCTACGCCCAACTGTTTTCAAAGTATGGTTACAGTCGAACCCGCTTATAAGAAACCCGCTTATAAGAAAACCCGCTTATAAGAAAGCAATATTTTTCCCCGGCCGAACTCCTTCTTTCTTACGTATTATCAAAACTCGGATATAAGAAAAACGCTTATAAGAAAACTCGGTTATAAGCAAGCAAATTCGTTCTCCCATCCGCGATGTGAACTCGGATATAAGAAAATTATTTCATACAAGGGAGTTGGTTTGCAGTTCATTTTCTTATAAGCGAGTTTGATTTTCTTATAAGCGATTTTTAAAAAATTAGGGCATGAACTGAAAGGATGTTCCAAAAAATGCAGTCGTTCCAACAAAACAAACAAAAAAGAGGAAAATTTATGTCAGAGCAGCTACGTCACAGACGCTCTACCTGCACAGGCACTTGATTGCAAGACTAACCGAGTTATTTTTGTTCCTTAAATGTCATGCTTTCCTTCAGTATTCTGTACAAAATAAATGCTGAGAAGAAGAAAAAATATGAATGCCTGTACTTTTGTGTTAGTTGTAGTGAGACTAGAGTAGCCTACCTTAATATAGAAACATACAGCCGAATCCGCTTATAAGAAACTCGCTTATAAGAAAACCCGCTTATAAGAAAGCAATTTATTTTCCCCGGCCGAACCTTCTTTCTTATGTATTATCAAAGCTCGGATATAAGAAAACCGCTTATAAGAAAACTCGGTTATAAGCAAACAAATTCGTTCTCCCATCCGCGATGTAAACTCGGATATAAGAAAATGATTTCATACAAGGGAGTTGGTTTGCAGTTCATTTTCTTATAAGCGAGTTTGATTTTCTTATAAGCGATTTTTTTTAATTAGGGCATGAACTGAAAGGATGTTCCAAAAAATGCAGTCGTTCCCAACAAAACAAACAAAAAAGAGGAAAATGTACGTCAGAGCAGCTACGTCACAGACTGCTATATAGAAAAGATACAGCTGAATACGCTTATAAGAAACTCGGTAAAGGTAAAGATGTGCCCCCACCCCCCCTCTGCATTTCTCGGTTAATTGCAATGTTTCCGTTTTTTGCCTTTCTTACCAAACATAAAGCTGTATTTTATTAACCCTTTTAGCTAATAACCTTTTTGGAATACTAACCCTATCCCTAACCATAACCGTACCCACCCCCACCCCCTCCCTAATGGGAAAACGCAATGAACCACGACTGTGACAAATGTGCGGTGTACTGCAGTACATAGGGGGGGGGGGGGGGGGGGGGGTACTATTAGATAATGGCCTAGGGATAGGGTTAGTATTCCAAACAAGTTTATATAGCTAAAAAAAAAAAAGGTTAATAAAAGACAGCTTGATGTTTGGTAAGAAAGGCAAAAAAACGGGAAAATAGAAGATTAACCGAGAAATGCAGGGGTGGTTGGCACATCTTGACCTTTACCGAAGCTCGCTTATAAGAAAACTTGCTTATAATCAAGCAAAAAAAAATTCCCTGCTGAACTTCTTCTTTCTTATCTATAATCAAAACTCGGATATAAGAAACTCGCTTATAAAAAAACTCGGTTATAAGCAAGCAAATTCCTTCTCCAATCCGCAACGGAAACTTGGACAAAAGAAAAGTATGTGCTATACAAGAGAGTTGGTTTGCAGTTCGTTTGTTTGTATTTCATAGGCGAGCTCGATTTTCTTATAAGCGAATTACCATTGACAAACATTTTCTTAAAGACTCACCAGATCACATGTCAAAATCACGAGTTCCACATGTTTTTTCCGATTGCCTTTGGCAAGAGACTGTGTCAGACCAGTTGACATAAGCTAGAACGCCAAGGCTACATTAAAATGTTGTTATGTTATACATACTTAATCGGGGATTGTCTTTAGCCATGACAAGCTCCTAACATAACATAATCGGTCCAAAATCCTCTGAAGTTGGAGAGTGACTGCCCACATGGTGGGGTAACCAAAAAAACGGTCACACACGTAACGTTTCACATTCCTAGCTGAGTGCATTTGTACATTAGTGTTCAAGTGCTTCTCGCTGTTGGGATGATCCATGGAGTCTTTTAGCCAGGGTAAGCGAACAACAACAATCTCCAACCATGTTTTTCGTTTATAGCTGGTACGAAATCTTGTTTTAACCAGTTTTTGCTCAAATACAAATGCCCCCAAATTGAAAACAAAACTTTATTTTTTAAGAGCAGCCTCAATTTGAAGTTGGGGTACATTTGTATGTGGGCCACAGCTACCAAGAAAAAAACAAGGGACTTAATCGTGTTGGGTCAGTGTGTCCTTAAAGTGAGTTGGACCTGAACTGAAAGGGTTTTCCGAGAAAATTGAAGTCATTCCAAAAAAAGGAAAGTTTACCTCATACCAGTTGCATCACAGACATTCTAAACAGTACAGGCACTTTATTGCAAGACTAATTCAGTTGTTTTTGTTCCTTTATTCCATACTTTCCTTCAGTATTCTATGCAAAATAAATGTTGAGCAGAAGAAAAAAAAAAAAATATGGGTGCCTGTACATTTCTGTTGGTGATAGAGAGACTGTCCATCATTTTATTTTCAGCAACAATGGCAAAGAGGAAAAGGCAATCCATTTATTTAAGAAGAAAAATACAAATAACTGAATATGTGGACAAAAATCCACATGAACAAAAAGCAAACGATTGATAAACAAGCTGCATGGGTGGACAGTAAATGGTAATAGTTCAGTACAAGAAAGGTGAAGGGGTACGTATTTGATAACAGTGAAAAGGGAAAAAAAAAGCTTGTTAGTTTGAGTGGTTGTAGGCACCATTAAATCTTCTTCGTAGACGATTTTGATTTTATGATGTAAAGAAATGCATCAAATTAGGAAAAAGGATGTTCTCTTCATTTTGTTTTGGATATAAGAAAACTCGAATATGATAACAAGCAAAAAATTATGTCCCTTCGATTTTCTTATAACCGAGTTTTGCTGTATTTTGATTTTATGATGTAAAACATGAGTCATAGGTCTCAAGTTTCTTTATTGTCCATTGGCATTGTACAAACGCAAATACAAAATTGTCTTCCACTGTGTAAAATGAATTGTACATCCAAATTAGAATATTGATTAAAAACAAGAAACAGAAATTTACATTTAAACAAATATGTTACTCTCACACCACACCCACTCATTCATCTGCTCTCCGCTTTCTTGCTCGCTCATCATGCAACTCACACCACGTCTGCCTTCATTTTTGTTTTTAATTTTCTGTTCTGTTCTTTCTTTTTTTCCTCCTTTGTTTTGCATTTCCCCCCTTTTTTCATGCACCAAAACAGCATTTTCTCTTCGTTTTATGTTTCTGTTTGTCTTTTATTTTATTTTTTTCCCTTTTTCCCATTCAAATCGGTTATAAGAAAACAAATTCAAAATGTTTTCTTATATCCGAGTATCCGACACATACCTACCTCACCCATTATGCCCATATGGCCCCAGGTCACAGAAGAAGAAGTAGAAGAAGAGAATATCTCCCAGGTAAAAAAAAGAAAAAAAGAGCACTTTCTTAATACAGTTAAGGTCTAAATTTACTTTTAGCTGTATGAATTTTTTTTTTCATCCAACGAAAGTTTTGCTTGGGGACATAAGGGTCCTATAGAGGAATTTCATTATAACTGACTTTCTACTGTTCGACGTATTGTAAGTAATAACAAAGAACAACTTCGGCTGGACATTCAACTTCCTACCCCCCCCCCCCCCCCCCCACCCCCCTCTCTCTGTTTTTCTTCGTTCTCTGTCTCTCTCAGGGGGCATCGTCATCAGGGGCCATAGAACCCAAACGTGATTTAATCGAAGACGTTCAGTCCATCAGGATAGTTTGTCTGCAACTGGTGGCGCCAGAACTTTTCTCTTCTTTTCCTGATAGCACTGCTTTCTGATCTGATTTGCTCTATGGCAGCACAACGCATGTCCATAATATTGTAGTCTTTTTCATTGAAATGTGTTGCCACCATCGTGTCCTCGTTTCTTATGGTTTGTTTGCCAAGTGCATCTTGTGTTTCTGCGTTATAATGTCTGATGTTGTACGTATGTCCATAGAATCGTTTTTGCAGTGTCTGTCCAGTTTCTACGACTTTTTTGCATTTGATATGATATGATATGAAATAAGGCTCTGTAGGTTTTTCATAGCCTTTTGCCCTCTACATATTGACTTCATTTCGTTTTTGATAATCGGCGTAAAAACCGATGGCTACTTAGCAGTTGTGATCTATTTTTGTAAAATTCATTGCATACATAATATTTTGAAAGTCAGTCACAGTCAATTATGTAGATGATGTTAGATGACTCGCATGTGAGGTGGTTTCTGATGGCATATGTAGCTCCGTTCCTGGCACTTTGAAACGATCTTGTTGGTTTTAGATGGTGTCGGCAAAGAACACATCTCCCATAGCATAAATAAAGTTTCTTATAATCGACTCCCTACTAAGCGGAGTGCACTGTATTAGTTTTTTTTCTTCTTAATTGCAAAGATACTATCATTGGTAAATTATTCCACAAGTGTAAGAGTTGTTCATTTCTTGTGCTTTAATGATGTCTTACACTGACTGCAAATAACTTTTAACTTACAGGTTACACACAAAATCGCCATGAAAAACTATGAGAAAATGTGCTCATGAGAAGCTAGTTCAGCTGCACAAAAATATCTTATATCCGATGAAAGATTTATGTTGGCGCTTAAGGAATTTCATCGTAACTGACTTTCTACTGTCCAACGTTTTGAAAGTAATAACAAAGAACAACTTGATCCAGGCTATTCAACTTGGCTTCCTTATAAACAGAGTTTATTATAATCAACTTTCTACTACAGTCTGTTTCAGTTATTTTTGATGTCCTACTAAGGGCAGTGTACTGCATTAATCTTCAACAGAGTTTATTATAATCAACTTTCTACTACAGTCTGTTTCAGTTATTTTCGATGTCCTACTAAGGGCAGTGTACTGCATTAATCTTCAACAGAGTTTATTATAATCAACTTTCTACTACAGTCTGTTTCAGTTATTTTCGATGTCCTACTAAGGGCAGTGTACTGCATTAATCTTCTTCTTTTGTTTTTAATTAAACAAAAACAGCATCATTAGTAAGTTATTCTAAAAAAGAAAGAGTTGTATATTAATTTCTTGTGCTTATATCTCACTAGCGCAACGCCCCGTATCGGTAACGCCTAGTACCGGTAACGCCTAGTACAGGTAACGCCAAGTACCGGTAACGCTGAGTACCGGTTTCGCCGGGTCCACAAAATATTATATTTTTACTTTTGTGGCTGAAAACCCAATTTTTAGACCCCTACCACTTTCAAGGTCTATCGATCTCCATGACCTTGACCTTGATCGGTATGCAATCAGAACAACCATAAGCCAAAGTACCTACATGCCAAGTTTGAAGTCTCTAAGACCAACGGTGTGGACGTTATAGCCCCTTAAAGATTTTCGGTTTTCAAGGTCATACGCCAAGGTCAAGGTCACACGACGGCGATAATTTTTGCGCGGATGCCTTCCTCTCATGGTGACACGCCACCACACAAAATTGGAAACGTGATTCGGTCAAGCGGTTCGGGAGATATGCGTGGGACAGAAAACCCCAATTATTAGACCCCTACCATTTTCAAGGCATACCGATCTCCCTGACTTTGACCTTGACCTTCATTGGTATGCCATCAGCAGAACGGCCTTAAGGGAAAGTACCTCCATGCCAAGTTTCAAGACTCTAGGACCTGCGGTGTGGAAGTTATGGCCCCTTGAACGATTTTCGGTTTTCAAGGTCATACGCCAAAGGTCAAGGTCATGGGTGGCAAAAAAGTTTTTGCGCGGATGCCTTCCTCTCATGGGGACACACCACCACACAAAATTTGAAGCGATTCGGTCAAGCGGTTCGGGAGATCCTTGGGACAGACAGAAAAGAACAAAAAAAAAAAAAACAAAAAAAGAAACAAACCTGAACGAAAACATACTCCTTTGCTATCGTAGATC
The DNA here is from genome assembly GCA_017654935.2 of Phymorhynchus buccinoides. Taxonomy (NCBI): domain Eukaryota; kingdom Metazoa; phylum Mollusca; class Gastropoda; order Neogastropoda; family Raphitomidae; genus Phymorhynchus; species Phymorhynchus buccinoides. The sequence continues at coordinate 41,370,979 of CM065708.1, forward strand.
GGCAAAGGACTAAAAAGAAAAACCGAACTGAAAGCCTACTTAGTTCAACCAGAGAGGTTCTTAATCTGTGGTTCAACCATTGTAGGTCCGTTTTAATAAATCTGGGGACCCACAACTAAAACAAAAAAAGCATTCATTCTTCTCCGTGAACACCTCTCACCGCACCCACCCCAAACCATTCCCCCACCCCCCCCCCCCCTGAACACCCCCACCACCACCACCAACCATCTCCCCCCCCCTCCAGCCCCCCCAGCCCCGCACGCTTTGCGCTTCGGGCTTCGACTTTTGACTCCGCCCACTTGCGCTTCGGATGCTTCGACTCAGCGCTTCACGCTTCGAGTAATCTGGGGACCCACAACTAAATCAAAAAAAGCATTCATTCTTCTCCGTGAAGATATATTTCAACAGATATGTCCTTTCCAACAACACAACACTTCCCCTCTTCAGAGTCAGTCTCCAATGGAGACCACAGACTATGCTTGACTGTGAGGGGAAGTATTGTGACTGTGAGGGGAAAGTATTGTGACTGTGAGGGGAAGTATTGTGACTGTGAGGGGAAGTATTGTGACTGAGAGGGGAAGTATTGTGATTGTGGAGAGGGGAAGTATTGTGACTGTGAGGGGAAGTATTGTGACTGAGAGGGGAAGTATTGTGATTGTGGAGAGGGGAAGTATTGTGACTGTGAGGGGAAGTATTGTGACTGTGAGGGGAAAGTATTGTGACTGTGAGGGGAAGTATTGTGACTGTGGAGAGGGGAAAGTATTGTGACTGGAGATGGGAAGTATTGTGACTGTGAGGGGAAGTATTGTGACTGTGGAGAGGGGAAGTATTGTGAACTGTGGAGAGGGGAAGCATTGTGACTGTGAGGGGAAGTATTGTGACTGTGAGGGGAAGTATTGTGACTGTGAGGGGAAGTATTGTGACTGTGGAGAGGGGAAGTATTGTGACTGTGAGGGGAAGTATTGTGACTGTGAGGGGGAAGTATTGTGACTGTGAGGGGAAGTATTGTGACTGTGGAGAGGGGAAGTATTGTGACTGTGAGGGGAAGTATTGTGACTGTGAGGGGAAGTATTGTGACTGGAGAGGGGAAGTATTGTGACTGAGGGGAAGTATTGTGGAGAGGGGAAGTATTGTGACTGAGGGGAAGTATTGTGACTGTGGAGAGGGGAAGTATTGTGACTGAGGGGAAGTATTGTGACTGAGGGGAAGTATTGTGACTGAGGGGAAGTATTGTGACTGAGAGGGGAAGTATTGTGATTGTGGAGAGGGGAAGTATTGTGACTGTGAGGGGAAGTATTGTGACTGTGAGGGGAAAGTATTGTGACTGTGGAGAGGGGAAGTATTGTGACTGAGGGGAAGTATTGTGACTGTGAGGGGAAAGTATTGTGACTGTGAGGGGAAGTATTGTGACTGTGAGGGGAAGTATTGTGACTGTGGTGAGGGGAAAGTATTGTGACTGTGAGGGGAAGTATTGTGACTGTGAGGGGAAGTATTGTGACTGTGAGGGGAAGTATTGTGACTGTGGAGAGGGGAAGTATTGTGACTGTGAGGGGAAGTATTGTGACTGTGGAGAGGGGAAGTATTGTGACTGTGAGGGGAAGTATTGTGACTGTGGAGAGGGGAAGTATTGTGACTGAGGGGAAGTATTGTGACTGTGAGGGGAAGTATTGTGACTGTGGAGAGGGGAAGTATTGTGACTGTGAGGGGAAGTATTGTGACTGAGGGGAAGTATTGTGACTGTGGAGAGGGGAAGTATTGTGACTGTGAGGGGAAGTATTGTGACTGTGGAGAGGGGAAGTATTGTGACTGAGGGGAAGTATTGTGACTGTGAGGGGAAGTATTGTGACTGAGGGGAAGTATTGTGACTGAGGGGAAGTATTGTTGTCTTTTCCAACAACACAGAAAACACAACACTTCCCCACTTCTTCTTCTCTTCAGGGCTCACGGCTCAGTAGTGACCATATCTGGCGCCCTTTGGAAAAAAAAAAAGACTGAAAAATGGGGACCGGTCGGTCCTGTCCTTTACTGCGGACATGCCTGTGTTAACTAATATTGAAGGGACAGATGGTGGAGGGAGGGGGGACGGGGGGTTAGTCTCGTGCTTGAATGGATTTTATTGTCCTCACTCCTGACACACAGGGTCGAGTGTATCCTGCCGCAGGTCGTTCCGTGACTCCTGATGGGTCCTTGGGAAAAAGAGTTCGACCGATTTTGCTGCGAGAACTGGAGATGGTGTCCACGCCGTTGCTGATGTGGAAGTGGTACCAGCTTTGCATGTAGGCCGGGGTAGTGGACAGCGCCGGAGCTGATTTTGTACTGGTTCTCTGCCGTCTGCTCTCCAGCGTTTCCCAGCTCAGCCTGTCCAGCATGCTGGTCACACTAGACGTCAGCCTATACTGGTTCAGCACAAAGCGAGCTGCCCCGCGCTGGACCGCTTCCAGCTTGCCAATGCTCTCCTCTGTGTACGGATCCCAGACAGCACTCGCATATTCAAGCAAGGGACGTACGAAAGCTTTATAAGCCCGGTTCCTTGATACTGCGCTGCTGATTTTCAGATTGCTTCTTTGGAATCTAGGGTCTTGTTGGCCTGGGCACTGATGTTGTTGGTGTGTGAGTCGCAGGTGATCTCGCTGTTGATTGCGACTCGAGATACTGACTTCCCTCACATCCTCAAGGGTATGTCCATCGCAGAACGTATGAGTAGGGAAGGGGGCTCCTGCTCCTGGTGACTTGGATGGCCTGGCATAGCAGGCAGGATGAAACTCCATGCTCCAGCTCTTCTCCCAAAAGCAAAGCAGGGAGTTGTCTTGTAGCTGGTCTGGTCTTGGATGGAGAAAATCTCCTGTGGCTGCGGTGTCATCACCAAAACAGTAGCAGTTGATGTCATTCGGTCTGGCAGGTCATTAATGTAGGCCAGGAACAAACAGGTCCTAGCACTGACCGGGGAAACTCCTGACGTGACATCAACAAAGGCAGATCATTGAGCCTATCTACAGGACTGGGAGGAGCGAGCCTGAGGAAGCTGGAGTATCCATGCGTGGATGGAGCCCCTAGCCCCTGACAACCGTTAGCGTTGGAGTTGTGTTAGGCAGCAAGCTGTGATTCACTTTGTTGAACGCTTTGAAAAATCCATAATGAGGACATCCGTCTGTTGCTGCTCTCCAAATTGGCTGTCAGTTCTTAAAGGAGTCGGTTCCAATGGAGCCACAGACTATGCTTGACTGTGAGGCGGAAGCATTGGGACTGTGAGGGGAAAGTATTGTGGACTTGTGGAGGAAGGGAAGTATTGTGACTGTGAGGGGACGTATTGTGGACTGTGGAGGAGGGGAGTATTGTGACTGTGAAGGGGAAAAGTATTGTGCACTGTGGAGGAGGGAAGTATTGTGACTGTGAGGGAAGTATTTGTTGACTGTGTGAGAGGCGGAAGTATTGTGACTGTGAGGGGAAGGTATTGTGACTGTGGAGAGGCGGAAGTATTGTGACTGTGAGGAAGTATTGTGACTGTGGAGAGGGGAAGGATGTGATGAGGGAAAAAGGTATGGTGACTGTGAGGGGAAAGTTATTGTGACTGTGGAGAGGGGAAGTCATTGTGACTGTGAGGGGAAGTATCGTTGTCTTTTCCAACAAACACAGAAAAACACAACACTTCCCCTCTCAGAGTCAGTCTCAATGGAAGACCACAGGACTCTGCTGATGTGAGGGAAGTATTGTGACTGTGAGGGGAAGTATTTGATGTGAGGGAAGTATTGTGACGCGTGAGGGGAAAGTATTGTTAGTGCTTTCAGATTGTTGAAAAAAACATTATCTGTTGAATATACAATTTGTTTTGTCTCTTCAAAAACATAAAGTCACTTTTGCATTTGTGTATATCCCTTTACTGGATCATGCTTTGACTACACGACAACGAATGGCGGGGGTCTTCAGACACCTACTCAGCAAAGAGCGAATCCTAGGGTTTATCCGTTCGATGGCGGGAGGGGGTTACCCACGGACACCTATTGTCAATGAGTCACCATGTGGTTATCCCTGTCTGGATGGCGGGGGTCTCCACAACCCTACTAATGACACGCAGTGCTCTTTAAAGTAGGGGGCGTGGAAAACCCTCATCGGACAGGTATATCAAAATTACGCGTCATATTACGTCATTTATGTTTATACACATTAAGGAAATTACACACTTAAAGCCATTTACGTTTTAACAAAGTCATGAAATTTCATGAAGATTGCTTAATAGTGTAGGAGGATATACATGTTTGTGTGTCAAGGGGTCGTCGTGCGACCCCAGAAGTCCGGGTAAAGGTTAAATTCATAAGTGTGGTGTGTGGTGGTTGGTCAGTGACTTGTGCAGACTTGTTTTTTTTCAACCTCATACTAAGTGGAGTGTACATGTATACAAATCTTTTTTCTTTTTTTATTCAACAAAAAGACAGCATCATAGTGAATATTATAAAATTATGTCATAAATATATTTTAAGTATTATAATCAACATTTACTACAGTCGTTTCGGTTGTTCAACCTCCTACTAAGAGAGTGTACTGTACTAATCTGTACTAACCCTAACCCAGGTTTGTTCACTTCCTACTAAGGGTCTTGGTGTCGCTTTGAATTTCGCTCAGCAGCTTTCTTTGTCGAAGTGCACGCTTCGACGGCTAGACAGTGAGTGAACTCTGAAAGAAAAATTAGCGTGGCCCACATAGCGGGTCATGTTGGTGTAGCCATGCACGCTAAACAATATGGAGAGAGACTCTATCAGCCTAATGGCCATAGTGAGTCATGTTGGTGTAGCCATGCACGCTAAACAATATGGAGAGACTCTATCAGCCTAATGGCCATAGTGGGTCATGTTGGTGTAGCCATACACGATAAACAATGTGGAGAGAGACTCTATCAGCCTAATGGCCATTTAGTGAGCATGTGGTCGTAGCCATGCACGCTTAACAAATGCGGAGAGACTATCAGCCTAATGGCCATTAGGTGAGTCATGTTGGTGTAGCCAGGCACGCTAAAATATGGAGAGTAGACTATCAGGCCAATGGCATAGGAGTCATGTGTGTTGTAGCATGCGACGCTAAACAATATGGAGAGAGACTCTATCAGCCCTAATGGCCTAGTGAGTCATGTTGGTTGTAGCATGCACGCTAAACAATATGGAGAGAGACTATCAGCCTAATGGCCATAGTGAGTCATGTTGGGTAGCATGCACGCTAAACAATATGGAGCGAGACTATCAGCATAATGCCATAGTGAGTCATGTTGGTGAGCCATGCACGCTAACAATATGGAGAGAGACTATCAGCCTAATGGCCATAGTTGAGTTCATGTTGGTGTAGCATGCACGCTAAACAATATGGAGAGAGACTCTTCAGGCATAATGGCCTAAGGGGTCATGTTGGTTAGCCATGCCACGCTAAACCCCCATCATGGAGAGAGGACTTCTATCAGCCTAATGGCCATAGTGAGTCATGTTGGTGTAGGCATGCACGATAACAATATGGAGAAGAGACTCTATCAGCCTAATGGCCATAGTGGGTCATTGGTGTAGCAATGCACGATAAACATATGTGAGAGGACTCTATCAGCCTAATGGCCATAGCGGGTCATGTTGGGTAGCCATGCACGCTCAAACAATATGTGAGAGAGACTCTATCAGCCTAATTGGCCATAGGGGTTCATGTTGGTGTTAGCCATGCACGCGCTAACACAATATGGAGAAGGACTCTATCAGCCTACATGGCCATAGGGGTCATGTTGGTGTAGCAATGCACGCTAAACAATATGGAGAGAGACCCTATCAGCCTTAATGGCCCTGTGGTGTAGCCATGCACGCTAACAATATGGAGAGAGGACCCTATCAGCCTAATGGCCCATAGCGGGTCATGTTGGTGTAGCCAGACACGCTAAAACAATATTGAGAGAGACTATCAGCCTAATGCCATAGCGGGTCATGTTGGTGTAGGCCATGCACGCTAAACATATGGGAGAGCGACTCTATCAGCCTAAGGGCCATAGTGTCATGTTGGTTGTAGCCTGCACGCTAAACAATATGGAGAGAGACTCTATCAGCCTAATGTCCACATAGGGGTCATGTTGGTGTAGCCATGCACGATAACAATATGGAGAGACCTCTATCAGCCTAATGGCCATCGCGGGTCATGTTGGTAGCATGCACGCTAAACAATATGGAGAGAGGACTCTATCAGCTAACGGCCATAGTGGAGTCAGTTGGTGTAGCATGCAACGATAAACAATATGGAGAGAATCTATCAGCCTAAGGGCCATAGCGGGTCATGTTGGTTGTAGCCAGCACGCTAAACAATATGGAGAGAGACCTATCAGCCTAATGGCCATGTTGGTAGCCATGAACGACTTAAACAATATGGAGAGAGACCCTATCAGCCTAATGGCCATAGCGGGTCATGTTGGTGTAGCCATGCACGCTAAACAATATGGAGAGAGAACTATCAGCCTAATGGCATAGCGGTCATGTTGGTGAGCCCATGCACGCTAAACAATATGGAGAGAACTCTATCAGACTAATGGCCATAGTGCATAGTGGGTCATTGTGGTGTAGCCCATGCACGCTAAAACAATATGGAGAGAGGACTATATCAGCCTAATGGCAATAGTGAGTATGTGGTGAGCCATGCACGCTAAACAATATGGAGAGAGACTCTATCAGCCCTAATGGCCTAGCGGGGTCATGTTGGTGTAGCCATGCACGCTAAACAATATGGAGAGAGACTCTATCAGCCTAATGGCCATAGCGGGTCATGTGGGTAGCCATGCACGCTAAACATATGGAGAGGACTCTATCAGCCTAATTGGCCATAGTGGTCATGTTGGTGTAGCCATGCACGCTAACACAATATGGAGAGGAGACTCTATCAGTCTCCAGGTATGCTGAGTATAATTCCAATGGGCGGATAAGCCCTGTCAAGCAACGGAATAACTAATATGTAAATGAGAGGACTAATTTACTCATTTCAGTTGGCGACAGTAGTGCTGTGAAGTGGTGTTAATAGTCAGGAAAGTTTCCTTGAGACACTTGAAAGGTGATTCTAAGAGTGTTTGGATTTTGATGCTTAATTATTTTTGTAATGTTTTAATCATGTGCAAGAATCAAGAATATTGTAAATTGTGTTTCATAGACTTATGGTTTGTTCAGAGGCCACAATTGTGAGACCTGCTCAATCTGTCTCGGTTCTCCCCGTGCAAGTTTCCTCTGATACTTTTGTTTTTACTGTCGTTGAGATTGGGGTTTATGGGGATTTCAGTCCAATTTGATTAAGTTACATTGATTTGAAAGCACATTGAAACATCAAGTTTTCTTTCCATTAAAAACAACTTGAGAGCTTTTGATCCAGTTTGAGTATTTCACTCATGTGTGAGTGTTGTCTAATTTGTGTGTGCCTTACTCTGAGCTGTGATTAAGAGGTTTATCTTTCCTTTCATTGCCCCGCCATAAATAAAAGTCACAAACTTAAGGGGAAATACTATTCAAGTCCTTGGGCGCCTACTACATATTAAATTTAAACTATCTTCTTTCTCACATACACACACTAAAATATACACAACAAAAACTCCAGTGAAAGAATAATTGGATGTTTTAGTGTTACAGCCCACTTTTAAACAAATTAAAAAAAGGAACTGATGATTGTGCAAAGCATCAAAATTAAAACAAAAAATGTATAACTACTTATAAACACATATTAATACACTGGCCCAATACATGTCAAGCAGAAGCGATACTATACATTAGCATAGCACAGAGGAGGATACTAGGAATAACTAAAAAAGCTTGTAATTTTATGTAGCATCACATCGATACATTATACATATCATAGTATCACATCCATACTATACATTAGCATTAGTACGAGGAGCTAGACCTAACCATAGAAAAAGATTTGTAAATTTTATTGTAGATCACATCGATTAACATCGTACATATGTTCTGGTTGCTGGTAAAACTGAAATGCAAGGACTAATGGTATTGTAGCATCACATCGCTACCATACATTAGACATAGTACAGAGGATCGCTTTCTGGTAAATGAAATGGCAAGACTAATGTTATGTAGCATCACATCGAGACCATACATTAGCATAGTACAGAGGTGCGCTTGCTGGGTAACTGAAATGCAAGGGACTAATGTTATGTAGCATCACATCGATACCAACATTAGCAGAGTTACAGAGGATGCGTTTTGCTGGTAAAATGAAATGCAAGGACTAATGTTATTGTAGCATGACATCGATACATACATTAGCATAGTTACGAGAGGGATGCGCTCTGCTGGTAAACTGAAATGCAAGGACTAATTATTGTAGAATCACATCGATACCATACATTAGCATAGTACAGAGGATGCGCTTTGCTGAGTAAAACTGAAATGTCAAGGACTAATGTTATTGTAGCACAATCGATACCATACATTAGCATAGTACAGAGGATGCGCTTTGCTGGTAAACTGAAATGGCAAGGACTAATGTATTGTCAGCATAACCTCGATACCGTACATTAGCATAGTTACAGAGGATGCGCTTGTGGAAACTGAAATGCAAGGACTAATGTCGTATTGAAGCATCACATCGATACCATACTTATTAGCATAGTACAGAGGATGCGCTTTGCGGTAACTGAAATGCTTAAGGAATAATGTATTGTAGGATCACATAATTGGTGCATACAGACATTCTACACCAGGAAAACTGTATACGTCAATACAAGCGCTTTGCTGGTAATTAAAGTGCAAGGACTGATTTGGACTGAAGCAATCTATTCTCTTGTGTTTCTTCAACCATGAAGACTAATGTCCATTCAGTGAAGCAATGGTGTTGATGTTCTGTGTGTGTTTGTTTTGTTCTGTGAGGGTATAGATTACTAAGGAGGATGGCAATCACACAATTGATGTGCACAGTCGTGTGTGGTGACGTGCATGGTTTTACAACTGTACATAAAACATGCATAGGTTAATATTCTGCCACCTGTCCCCTCCCCCACCATCTACTGGGTTTCCCTTCCATCCAACAACAAACACAAAGATTAAAATGACCAAAAAATACATTCACCCCCCCCCCCCCCCCACCAATAGACAACAAGAACCAATTGGTTGGAGGACATAGGCAGGAGAGAGACTCCAACACGTATGTCGACACGTGAGAAACAGTATGATCATAAGCAGCATGGTTGCAAATATTAAATCTAGATTCGAATGAGAGGGCGGGGGAGGAAGAGAAGGAGGGGATAGTTAGGAGTGTCGTGTTGTGTGTGTGGGTGTGTGTGTGTGTAAGTGCTGCATGCACAGATTCCTTTACATAGATTTAAATGCATGCAAGACATGTGAAGACAAATTATCACTATTCCCCTCTTGGACGTTCTTACAAAAATCCCACACCAATTTCAATCTACAAAAACTGTACTCATCCATTTCACAACCCCCACCCCACCCTTCAAAAATGTAGTGAGAACTTGAAAATAAAAAGTTTTACCCAAAAAAAGGTAACTAACTAAATTCAATTAACGGATCACAATCACTACATCTGCACAATAACATCAAAACACTTGCATGGATTTGGACGAAAAAGACAAGCTATGTTTTCCTTTTGATAAAAGGTTTGAGTGAGAAGCTTAATACATTTTTGTTTCACCAAAGCATTTAGAGCACACATAATTAAATCTGTATAACTCGTGCCATGCAAACATCAACACCAAATTTTAACACAGATAAGTCACTCAGCAATGTTATTCTTCCATAAAGACGGAAAAAAGGAAAGGCGAGAAATGTTAGACAAGCTGTAGGTTTAAAAAAGAAGTTAACAAAAAGAAGCAGCCAGGATTGGGTGTGTTTTTCCTTTTGAAAGAAGAACACAAAGTATATATCAGTCTACAATTCACACGCTTTTCAGAGAGGACACAAAAGACGGGAATGGTGGATTTTTTCTGAAGCAATAGAAATTATTCCAATACACGATGATAAGGACCCATGACTTTATTTACACACTAACATCAAAGATTCTGGTGTAGACAAGTTGAGGTGAGTGCTGTCCAACAAAGCACAAACAAAACAGAGCACAAGCACCCTTTTGCAAGGGAAATATTAAAGAAGAGGGAAATAATTCTCTTGTACCAATGAAATAAAACGTCCTTCCCAACAAAAAAATCATTGCAAAAATGGAAACGTTTCTTATATCATCAACAAACAAAACAACGTTTCGCTCCAAAACAGAAAGAAAAACAATTTGATTTAATCATTTTCTGAACTTTTGCATCCTTTTAGATAACGGGATAGCAACATAAAAAAGCAAACATATGGGGAAACCTAAATCATGCGTTACTTTTGGGGAAAACCTAATCATGCGTACTTTTGGGGAAACCTAATCATGCGTACTGTTGGGGAAACATAATCATGCGTTAACTTTGGGGAAACCTAATCATGCGTAGTTTTGGGGAACCCTAGCATGCGTTACTTTTGGGGAAACCTAATCATGCGTTACTTTTGGGGAAACTAATCATGCGTTACTTTTGCATCTCTTGATTTGTTTTTTTATCCACCATAATTTCTAAAATTGACTTCCCGTGTAGTGGGGTTGTACATTTGATGAGTCAGATTATGATTCCGTGCTGTGGGGTCTACATTTGATGAGTAACTAATGACTTCCGTGTGTGGGGGTGACTTTGATGAGTAGATTAGACTTCCGTGTGTGGGGGTTGTACATGTGATGAGTAGATTTTGAGTAGATTATGACTTCCGGTGTGGGGGTGTTACATTTGATGAGTAGGGATATATATTGTGATATTTAAAATGCCCCTTCAGTCTGTGCTAATGTTATCGTCTCATTACAATTATCACACAGAGAAGCATATCTCTGTTACCAAACTTTGTGTGGTAAAATATGAATGCTTGTACAGAGAGGAAGCAAGGCCTACTGAATGGCAGGAATGCCCATTTCTTGTCAAGTGACGACGGAAAAGAAAGAGACGGAGACAAAGTTAAAACAAACCTGTTAGACTCAATCTGAGAAAATGGTTCTACAGAATCTTTCCTGGCTATCTAAACCAAAAACACCATCCCAGGACTATGGACCATCATCAATGACATCTGCACTACACGGACTATCTGGTAGCAGGCATGGAAGGGGTAAAGAGATGTTCTTTTCATTGTAGCCTAGGGTTAGGGTAAAATAAATGCTCTTTCATTGTAGCTAGGGTTAGGGTTAAAGAATGCTCTTCTCATTGTGCATAGGTTAGGGTTAAATAATGGCCTTTTCATTGGTAGCATAGGTTAGGGTTAAAAGAATGCTCTTTTCATTGTAGCATAGTGTTTAGGGGTTAAAATAAATGCTGTGCTTTTGATTGTAGTCTAATACCTTTAAAGAGGCCAACTGAGGGCGAAAGCATGGATGATACAAAGCATTAAAGTACATAGGGGAAACGCACATACTACAAAATATGGCAATGAGAGAAAAAATACATAGAATTGAAACATAATAAACGCCGTCACAATCTCTCTATATATTTTTCAGCCATGTGTTGATTTTCGTTTGTATCTTGACTTATATGCTGTGATAAAAACAAACAAATAATAAAATGGCGAAAAAATCGTTAATGTTCTTCTCCTCCCTTTGTCTTTCTTCAGATCATTCACATTAATCATCATTATTAGCATTCATTGATCTTACCACCATCACTAACATCAGACAAAAAATCCTAACATGCCTTTAAAACTATTTTCTTCTTCTTGTTGTTTAATAATGCAATGATGTGCAGTTGAAGGTCTTTATGAACATTTAAGAGTTTAATTTAAAATGAAACTACTTACTGGAAGCAAACATTCTTCAAAACAAACAAACAACAAAATGGACAAATGTTGGCTTACAAAGGCGTGGCTAATTTCTTCAGGTTTTTCGGCCATAACTAGACCCCAAAGACTTGGAAGGCACACACATGTAGGAACATGACTGCACAGTCAGGGTGCACAGGTTCCAGGGCAGAGCTACTGGAGGAAATTCAAGTGCTGTCATGCATGACTGCAACAGTCAGTGTGCACAGGCTTCCAGGCAGGAGCTACTGGAGAGAAATTCAAGTGCTGTCATGCATGGGAAAAACTGCACAGTCAAAGTGCCAGGTGCCCCAGGGCAGAGCTATGGAGACAACTCAAGTGCTGTAATACATGACTGCACAGTCAATGTGCACAGGCTTCCAGGGCAGAGCTACTGGAGCAAATCAAGTGCTGTCCTACATGACGCACAGTCATGGCAACAGGCTTCCGGCAGAGCTACTGGAGACAAATTAAGGTGTCCGGCAGTTTCAAACGAGCAATGATTTTTTGTTCGCGCCAATCAATGAAATAAGCGATGATCAAAGTTGTTAAAAACTGATAACAAGCATTCAACGGGTGATGTGACTTTTCTCATCCAGGCGCTGGAAATAAGCACCACTGATTGTGGGGCACCGTTATGATTCAACAGCAAAGAACTGCATGTATGATAATAATAATCAATTAAATCGCAAGCATTTGAAAAAGTCACATGAGTAGTAAAATAATAACTTTAAAAAAAAAAATGAACTGCATCAGAGATAACTGAACTTGTACACCTTGGAAAAGTGATGGGGGGTATGGAGTGATCAGACAAGGGGTCAAGATATTTACGGACTTTTGTCCTGACCTTCAAATGTCACCAATGCATCATAAATTAATGAAGCCATGGATTGTTAAAAAATGTCCGAGGTCATCAGATATAACCAAAGAAATACACGTACCTGACAAAGTTAAAATTTTAAAAAGCGAATGGATTCCCTGCAAACTGCAAAATGTCGAGACACAAGTTGTGGCATAAGGTCAATCTCAAGGCCACTCCTCCAAGGTCAAGGTCGTCTGCTCCATGAAGGTCAAGGTGAAGTTGGAAAAAGGTCAAGGTAGACAAACAGGAACAGTGGCGTTCCTGTTCCAGGGACTCCTATCATGGGTTCTTTGGGCCAGTCGAGTCTGGGAAGGAGAAAAGGGTTAAGGAAACCCTGGCATAAAACAACCTTCATCACACAAAATGCATGTAACAGATAACAGCAACAAAAGGGAGAGAGAAGGGTTTAAGGAAACCCGGCATAAAAAAACATCATTACCACACAAAGGATGGTACCAAAGATAAACAGCAACAACCAAAGAGAGGACAGACAGAGACAGGCAAAGAGAGGAGAGAGAAGTGAGAGAGAGGGACGAGACTAGAGAGACGAGAGAGAGAGAGGAGAGGCAAAGAGAGAGAGAGAGAGAGAGGCACAGCGAGAGAGAGAGAGAGAGCGAGACGCTAGATGGAGAGATGAGAGCGAGAGAGAGGCAAAGAGAGAGAGAGAGAGAGAGAGGCAAAGAGAGAGAGAGAGAAGAGGCAAAGAGAGAGAGAGAGAGGCGAAGAGAGAGAGAGAGAGAAGGAGAGGCAAAGAAGAAGAGAGAGGCAAAGAGAGAGAGAGAGAGATGAGAGAGAGAGAGAGAGAGAGCAAAGAGAGAGAGAGAGCAGAGACAGAGACAGGCAACGAGAGAGAGAGAGAGAGAGCGAGAGAGAGATGAGAGAGAGAGAGAGAGACAGGCAAAGAGAGAGGAGAGAGAGACGGCAAAGAGAGAGAGTGAAGGAGCCAGAGAAAGGCAAAGAGAGAGAGAGAGAGACAGGCAAAGAGAGAGAGAGAGAGACAGAGACAGGCCAAGAAGGAGAGACGACAGACGAGACAGGCAAAGAGAGAGAGAGAGAGCGAGAGAGCGAGAGAGGCAAAGAGAGAGAGAGTACAGGCAAAGAGAGAGAGAGAGACAGGCAAAGGAGAGAGGGACAGACAGAGACAGTCAAAGAGAGAGACAGAAGACAGAGACAGGCAACAGAGAGAGACAGAGACAGGCGAAAGAGAGAGGACAGGCACAGAGAGAGACAGACAGACAGACAGGCACAAAGAGAGAGACAAACAGGTAAGGAGACAGACGACAGAAGACAGGCAACCGAGAGACAGACAGACAGACAGCAAAGAGAGAGACAAACAGGCAAGGAGAAAGACAGGGCAACGAGAGACAGACAGACGACAGGCAAAGAGAGAGACAAAACAGGGCAAGGAGAAAGACAGGCAACGAGAGACAGACAGACAGACAGGCAAAGAGAGAGGACAAAACAGCAAGGAGACAGACAGACGAGACAAAACAGTCGGAGAAAGACAGCAAGTATACTACTCAACAAAAGTTAAGTACCACTTTTTTAACAAGCGCATAAAACATTGTAAGGAGAGGTAACTTTAACTATTGTTGATCTCCGTATTCCGTATAAAAAAATGAGCATTTAGTGTTGCCAGATGTTTTGTTTTGCACCATGAAACTACGTTTGCTTATGTAGACATCCAAGGGTGTGACTGAGCCATAAAATATAGAGACCGATTAGTAAAATCATGGGCTTTTTGAAATGCATTCACCATACTGTTTCCTGAGGGACATGTGGTGAGTTGGTGATTGCTGTAACATTGTTTGCATAACCTTGAATGTGCGACGCAGGTCCCCAATAGACAGTGGTTTGAATGCAGTTTAAAAGTCCAAATTTACAAAATGCGTCCTTATCTTTTATTGCTCAGTACACAAGGCCTTGAGATGTTACAGAAGAAAAATATAGGTGCATGTGACAACAACAGTTGGTCACACTTTCGTGCTTATGTTCGGGCTCTAATTATGATACGCATACAGAGATAACAAAAGTTAGTATACTCTTCTCACAAGACCGGACAAAACCAAAATGGCAGATCAAATCGTTACTTTTTATACACATTGTAAATCATGTATGGCACCAAATAAAATTTACCATCGCTTCGTGTAAAAGACATTTGAGTTCCTAAAGAAAGATGTAATTTATTAAACTGATAAAGCTATGGTAAGACCACTCTTGGAATTGCCAACTTCAGTTGGTGCCAATCTGTAAAAGGCAATCAATATCTAAGAGAAGTGCAAAGGAGAGCAACAACAGGTCAAAGCAACAATAGATATGGAGAAAGTGCAAAGAAGAGCAAACCAACATGATCAAGCAATCAAGAGCTAGGAGAAAGTGCAAGAAGAGCAACAACATGGATCAAAGAAACCAAGAGCTATGGAGAAAGTGCAAGAAGAGCAACAACATTGATCAAAGCAATCAAAGCTATGGAGAAAGTGCAAGAAGGGCAACAACATGGATCAAAGCAATCAATAGCTATGGAGAAAGTGCAAAGACGAGCAACAACAGGATCAAAGCAATCAATAGCTATAGAGAAAGTGCAAAGAAGAGCAACAAACATTGATCCCAAAGGCAACCAAATAAATATGGAGAAAGGCAAAGAAGAAGCAAACAACATGATCAAAAGCAACAATAAGCTATGGAGGAAAGTGCAAACGAAGAGCAACAACAGTGATCAAAAGCAATCAATATAGCTATGGAGAAAGTGGCAAACAGAAGAGCAAACATGATCAAAGCAACCAATAGCTATGGAGAAAAGTGCAAAGAAGAGCAAACAAATTGATCAAAGAACCAAGCTATGGAGGAAAGTGCAAAGAGAGCCAACAACATGGATCAAAGCAACCAATAGCTAGGAGAAAAGTGCAAAGAAGAGCAACAACATTGACAAAGCCAATCAATAGCTAGGAGAAGTGCAAAGAAGAGCAACAACATTGATCAAAGCAACCAATAGGCTCTGGAGAAAAGTGCAAAGAAGAGAACAACATGATCAAAGCAACCAAATAGCTATGGAGGAAAGTGCAAAGAGAGCAACAACATGGATCAAAGCAACCAATAGCTATGGAGAAAGTGCAAAGAAGAGCAACAACATGAGCTCAAAGCAATCAATAGCTATGGAGAAAGTTGCAAAGAAGAGCAACAACATGGATCAAAGAACCAATAGCTATGAGAAAGTGCAAAGAAGAGCAACAACATTGATCAAGCAATCAATAGCTATGGAGAAAGTGCAAAGAGAGCAACAAATGGATCAAGCAATCAATAGCTATAGAAGAAAGTGCAAAGAAGAGCAACAACATGGATCACGAACCAATAGCAGGAGAAAGGCAAAGAAGAGCAACAACATGGATCAAAAGCAATTCAATAGCTATGGAGAAAGTGCAAAGAGAGCAACAACATGATCAAAGCAACCAATAGCTCTGTGAGAAAGTGCAAAGAAGAGCAACAACATGGATCAAAGCAATCAATAGCTAGGTAGAAAGTGCAAAGAAGAGCAACAACAGGATCAAAGCAACCAATAGCTATGGAGGAAAGTGCAAAGTAAGAGCAACAAATGATCAAAGGCAACAAATAGATATGGAGAAAGGGCAAAGGAAACGACAACAACACGGATCAAGCAACCAAATAGTATGGAGAAAGTGCAAAGAAGAGCAACAACATGATCAAAGCAATCAAAGCTATGGAGGAAGTGCAAAGAGAGCAACAACATTGATCAAAACAACCAATCGTAGGAGAAAGTGCAAAAGAAGAGCAACAACATTGATCAAAGCAACCAATAGCTATGGAGAAAGTGTCAAAAGAAGAGCAGAACATGGATCCCAAAGCAACCAATAGCTATGGAGAAAGTGCCAAAGAGAGCAACAACATTGATCCAAGCAATCAAATAGCTATTGAGAAAGTGCAAAGAAGAGCAACAATCTGGATCAAAGCAACCAATGCTATGGAGAAATTGCAAAGAAAGAGCAACAACATTTATCAAAGCAATCAAATAGCTTTAGGAGAAAGTGCAAAGAAGAGCAACAACATGATCAAAGCAATCAATAGCTATGGGAAAGTGCAAAGAAGAGCACAATTGATCAAAGCAACCAAAGCTATGGAGAAAGAAAAAAAAATGCAAAGAAGCGCAAAACATGATCAAAGCAACCATAGCTATGGAGAAAGTGCAAGAAGAGCAACAACATTGATCAAAGCATCAATAGCTATGGAGAAAGTGCAAAGAAGGAGCAAACAACATTGATCAAAGCAATCAAATCGCTTACAGAAGTGCAAAGACAAGGAGAAACACACATGATTCAAAGCAACCAATAGATATGGAGTAAAGTGCAAAAGAAGTAGCACAACATAGGATCAAAAGCAATCAATAGCTATAGATGAAATAGAAAGTGAAAAGAAGAGCAAAACATTGACAAAGCAACCCAATAGCTAGGAGAAAGTGCAAAGAAGGAGCAACAAAACATGATTCAAAGCAAGCAATAGCATGGAGAGTGCCAAAGAAGCGCAACACATGATCAAAGCAAATAATAGTCCACCATTAGAGAACGTGCAAAGAAGAGCAAACAACATTGATCAAAGCAATTCAATAGCTATGCGAGAAAGTGCAAAGACGAGCAACAACTTGATCAAAGCAACCATACTATGGAGAAAGGCAAAGAAGAGCAACAACATGGAACAAAGCAACAATAGCTATGGCGAAAGTGCAAGAAGAGCAACAACATTGATCAAAGCAACCAATAGCTATGGAGAAAGTGCAAAGAAGAGCAACAGACCTTGATCAAAGAAACAATAGCTCTGGAGAAAGTGCAAAGAAGAGCAACAACATGGATCAAAGCAATCATAGCTATGGAGAAGTGCAAAAGAAGAGCAACAACATTGATTCAAAGCAATCAATGGCTATAGAGAAAGTGCAAAGAAGAGCAAACAATATTGATCTTCAAAGCAATCAATAGCTAGGGAGAAAAGTGCAAAGAAGAGCAACAACATTGATCAAAGCAATCAATGGTATAGAGAAAGTGCAAAGAAGAGCAACACCATGATCAAAGCAAATCAATAGCTAATGTGAGAAAGTGCAAAGAAGGCAAACAACATGATCAAAGCAATCAATAGCTATGGAGGGAAAGTGCAAGAAGAGCAACAACATTGATCAAAGCAATCAATAGCTATGGAGAAAGTGCAAAGAAGAGCAACACATTGATCAAAGCAACCCAATAGCTATGGGAGAAAGTGCAAAGAAGAGCAAAAACATGGATCAAAGCATCAATGGCTATGGAGCGAAAGTGCAAAGAAGAGCACAACATTGCTCAAAGCAATCAATGGCTATGGAGAAAAGTGCAAGGAAGAGCAACAACAGGATCAAGTCATGTAAGAACAAACTTATAGTGAAAGACTAAAATTCCTGGGATACCTTCTCTGAGGGAAGAAGAAGTCAGCGGGAGACCTGATACAGTATATAAAATAAGGATAAGATTGATGACATTGAC
>CM065708.1:41389675-41428848 GCA_017654935.2 Phymorhynchus buccinoides
CATAGACAGATGTGCGTATGCACATAGCACAAACGAACCCTTGGGTTCGACATAAAACAGTAAACGCACAGGAAAGATGTGCGTAATGCCACAGCACAACACTGAACCCTTGGTTCAAGACAATAAAACAGTACACGCATAGAGGCAAGATGTGCGTAATGCCATAGCACAAAACTGAACCCTTGGTTTCAAGACAATAAACAAACAGTAAACGCACAGAGCAAGATGTGCGTAATGCCACAGCACAAACTGAACCCTTGGTTCAAGACAATAAAACAAACTAAACGCATGTGCAAAGATGTGCGTATGCACATAGCACAAACTGAACCCTTGTTCAGACAATAAAACAGTAAACCTACAGACAAGATGTGCGTAATGCCATAGCACAACTGACCCTTGGTTCAGACAATAAAACCGTAACTCACAGAGCAAGATGGTGCGTAATGCACACAGCACAAACTGAACACCTTGGTCAAGACAATAAACAGTACACGCACAGAGCAAGATGTGCGTAATGCACCCAGCACAAACTGACCCTTGGTTCAAAGACAATAAAACAGTAAACGCACAGAGACGATGTGCGTAATGGCACATAGCACAGATACTCTCTGTTGCCGGCCCTTGGTTCTGGCTGCTCCATCCCGGCAGGGCTGCTGCTACTCTCCGTAATAACTGAAGAAAAAACACCACAAATTTCCCTGCATATATTAGTCTCGTGCGGAATAACTGGAAAAACAACACAAAATTCCTCAATATAGTTATCATCCGAATAACTGAATAACAAAACACACAATGTCCTCATAATAGTTAGTCCGTCGAATACTGGAAAGAAAAAAACACAAAATGTCCTCATAATTATAGTAAAGTCCCGCTATTAATTTTTAAAGCTGATAAAGTGAACTTAACACATAAATAGCACAAAATAAACCAAATCTCCATCTGGTATTATATATTGGAAATAGACTTAGTTGACCTGTACAAACTTTTGTTTGGAAAATGTGTGTTGTGTGATCACAACAGGTGAAACAAGAAGCTGATCTTTAAAAAACACCCTCCCCATTTTGCTGTACAGTGGGGTGAAACAGAAGCTGATCTTAAACACCCTCCCTCCGTTTGCTGTACAGTGGTGTGAAAACAAGAAGCTGATCTTTAAACCTCTCCTCAGTTTGCTGAATCAGTGGGTGAAACAAGAAGCTGATCTTTAAACACCTCCTCCATTTTGCTGAACATTGGGGTTAAACAGAAGCTGATCTTAAAACACCTCCCTCAGTTTGCTGACAGTGGGGTGAAACAAGAACTGATCTTTTAAACCCCTCCCTCAGTTTTGCTGAAACAGTGGGGGTGAACAAGAAGCTGATCTTTAACACCCTCCTCTTTTGCTGAAACAGTGGGGTGAAACCAGAAGCTGTCTTTAAACACCTCCCTCAGTTTGCTGAAGCAGTGGGGTGAAACAAAGCTTAGCTTTAAACCCCTCCCTCAGTTGCTGAACAGTGGGTTGAACAAGAAGCTGATCTTTAAACCCCTCCTTGCTTGTGCATGAGGCTGTGTCAGACCATTTGACATAATCTAGAAATGCCAAGGCTACATCAAAATGTTGTATGCTCTGATGGGTGTGTGGGGATTGTCTTTAAGCCATGACAAGTTCACAGCATACATCATCATCGAAAATCCCCTAAGACAGAGTGTGGCTGCCTACATGGCGGGGTAATCAAAACGGTCACACACGTAATGTTCTCATCCCTAGCTGGTGCAATTTGTACTGAATTGTTCAAGCGCTCTGGCTGTTGGGATGATCCCTGGATTCGTTAAGCCAGGGAACAACAACAACAAACACCCTCCCTCAGTTTGCTGAACAGTGGGGTGAAACAAAAAGCTGATCTTTAAACACCCTCCCTCAGTTTGCTGAACAGTGGGGTGAAACAAAAAGCTGATATTTAAACACCCTCCCTCAGTTTGCTGAACAGTGGAGTGAAACAAAAAGCTGATCTTTAAACACCCTCCCTCAGTTTGCTGAACAGTGGAGTGAAACAAAAAGCTGATCTTTAAACACCCTCCCTCAGTTTGCTGAACAGTGGAGTGAAACAAAAAGCTGATCTTTAAACACCCTCCCTCAGTTTGCTGAACAGTGGAATGAAACAAAAAGCTGATCTTTAAACACCCTCCCTCAGTTTGCTGAACAGTGGAGTGAAACAAAAAGCTGATCTTTAAACACCCTCCCTCAGTTTGCTGAACAGTGGGGTGAAACAAAAAGCTGATCTTTAAACACCCTCCCTCAGTTTGCTGAACAGTGGAATGAAACAAAAAGCTGATCTTTAAACACCCTCCCTCAGTTTGCTGAACAGTGGGGTGAAACAAAAAGCTGATCTTTAAACACCCTCCCTCAGTTTGCTGAACAGTGGAATGAAACAAAAAGCTGATCTTTAAACACCCTCCCTCAGTTTGCTGAACAGTGGAATGAAACAAAAAGCTGATCTTTAAACACCCTCCCTCAGTTTGCTGAACAGTGGGGTGAAACAAGAAGCTGATCTTTAAACACCCTCCCTCAGTTTGCTGAACAGTGGAGTGAAACAAAAAGCTGATCTTTAAACACCCTCCCTCAGTTTGCTGAACAGTGGGGTGAAACAAAAAGCTGATCTTTAAACACCCTCCCTCAGTTTGCTGAACAGTGGAATGAAACAAAAAGCTGATCTTTAAACACCCTCCCTCAGTTTGCTGAACAGTGGAATGAAACAAAAAGCTGATCTTTAAACACCCTCCCTCAGTTTGCTGAACAGTGGAGTGAAACAAAAAGCTGATCTTTAAACACCCTCCCTCAGTTTGCTGAACAGTGGGGTGAAACAAAAAGCTGATCTTTAAACACCCTCCCTCAGTTTGCTGAACAGTGGAGTGAAACAAAAAGCTGATCTTTAAACACCCTCCCTCAGTTTGCTGAACAGTGGGGTGAAACAAAAAGCTGATCTTTAACCACCCTCCCTCAGTTTGCTGAACAGTGGAGTGAAACAAAAAGCTGATCTTTAAACACCCTCCCTCAGTTTGCTGAACAGTGGAGTGAAACAAAAAGCTGATCTTTAAACACCCTCCCTCAGTTTGCTGAACAGTGGAGTGAAACAAAAAGCTGATCTTTAAACACCCTCCCTCAGTTTGCTGAACAGTGGGGTGAAACAAGAAGCTGATCTTTAAACACCCTCCCTCAGTTTGCTGAACAGTGGAGTGAAACAAAAAGCTGATCTTTAAACACCCTCCCTCAGTTTGCTGAACAGTGGAGTGAAACAAAAAGCTGATCTTTAAACACCCTCCCTCAGTTTGCTGAACAGTGGAAGTGAAACAAAAAGCTGATCTTTAAACACCCTCCCTCAGTTTGCTGAACAGTGGGGTGAAACAAAAAGCTGTTCTTTAAACACCCTCCCTCAGTTTGCTGAACAGTGGAATGAAACAAAAAGCTGATCTTTAAACACCCTCCCTCAGTTTGCTGAACAGTGGGGTGAAACAAAAAGCTGATCTTTAAACACCCTCCCTCAGTTTGCTGAACAGTGGAGTGAAACAAAAAGCTGATCTTTAAACACCCTCCCTCAGTTTGCTGAACAGTGGGGTGAAACAAAAAGCTGATCTTTAAACACCCTCCCTCAGTTTGCTGAACAGTGGAATGAAACAAAAAGCTGATCTTTAAACACCCTCCCTCAGTTTGCTGAACAGTGGGGTGAAACAAAAAGCTGATATTTAAACACCCTCCCTCAGTTTGCTGAACAGTGGGGTGAAACAAAAGATGAATCTTTAAAAACCCTCACTCCCCCCCCCCCCCCCCCCCCCCCCCCCCCCCCCCCCCCCCCCCTGTTTGCTGAACAGTGGAATGAAACAAAAAGCGGATCTTTAACCACCCTCCCTCAGTTTGCTGAACAGTGGGGTGAAACAAAAAGCTGATCTTTAAACACCCTCCCTCAGTTTGCTGAACAGTGGAATGAAACAAAAAGCTGATCTTTAAACACCCTCCCTCAGTTTGCTGAACAGTGGGGTGAAACAAAAAGCTGATCTTTAAACACCCTCCCTCAGTTTGCTGAACAGTGGAATGAAACAAAAAGCTGATCTTTAAACACCCTCCCTCAGTTTGCTGAACAGTGGGTTGAAACAAAAAGCTGATCTTTAAACACCCTCCCTCAGTTTGCTGAACAGTGGAATGAAACAAAAAGCTGATCTTTAAACACCCTCCCTCAGTTTGCTGAACAGTGGAGTGAAACAAAAAGCTGATCTTTAAACACCCTCCCTCAGTTTGCTGAACAGTGGGGTGAAACAAAAAGCTGATCTTTAAACACCCTCCCTCAGTTTGCTGAACAGTGGAATGAAACAAAAAGCTGATCTTTAAACACCCTCCCTCAGTTTGCTGAACAGTGGAATGAAACAAAAAGCTGATCTTTAAACACCCTCCCTCAGTTTGCTGAACAGTGGGGTGAAACAAAAAGCTGATCTTTAAACACCTTCCCTGCCAGAAGAAAACAGAAAACATATTGATTTTCTTATTATTAAATTTAAGAGACCTGTTAGACTCAAGTCTTCTGAACGAAGAAAATGCTCTAGAGATATATTGGTGTAGACTGTGTACGCATTTTTTAACAGCGTTTCAGTTTCGCGTATTACTAAGTAAAACGCCAAATTTGAACCTGAGTACAGTGGATTTTTTCTCTCACTTTGCACTAGTAGGCCTTATGGTCTGAACGTGGAGTTTTTTCAGGATGAGACGATAAACCGATGTCCTCGTGTGCCCATGCACTTAGCATACGTGTATACGTTAAACCCAGTGGCAACGAAAACCTTGTCATTTGGTCAAAATTTACCCCCCCCCCAAGTTCCTTCCTGAGTTCCTTCCTCATACCTTCACAGCCCACAAAAACCCCCTCCCCTCCTCTCCCCACATGTTATCCCCCACCGTTTGGGTTCAAGGATACACTTTGACACAACGCTTGAAATGAATACGTTCACTTTATCTGTAAATAGGGCCGTTATCGTTATGAAAACGAATCGTTGGTGGTGGGGGAGGATGAATACGTTTCAAGTTTACTAATTTTGTGAAATCGCCAGCTTCTATCCCCCTAGACAGAGCACCTGTTCGAGGGTCTCAACTACCGGAATAAAAGACCGATCCTGTTACGGTCTGCTGCCTTATTGCCTAGCCTTACGACGGATCCTACACGCGCACTCTGTTTACGCCCGCCTCTCCCTCCTGCCACTCTCTCTCCACCCATCGTCTCATAATCCGTACCGCATATCGTCTGTTTCGCTCGCGTCTCTGTTTGTTGGTCGGTGATACACCTCCTCTCGACAGTCTGAAGTGAATACCTTCACTCTATCTGTACATAGGGCCTCCCTCGTCCTCCTCTCTCTACCCTCTCTCAAATCCTCTTTGCACCACATTTCAACCAATAATCTGTTCATTTTCTCTCCGTGATACCCTTTATTGAAACCTCCGCTCATGGACCTCAATACAAGTTCACCTTCAAGTCCTCGTAATATAGGGCGTTCTCGTTATCGTCTTCAGCTGTTTAATGGCCCCCTCCCCTCCTCCCCCCACTCACATGTTATCCCC
Organism: Phymorhynchus buccinoides; assembly: GCA_017654935.2. Classification (NCBI taxonomy): domain Eukaryota; kingdom Metazoa; phylum Mollusca; class Gastropoda; order Neogastropoda; family Raphitomidae; genus Phymorhynchus; species Phymorhynchus buccinoides. The sequence goes on from CM065708.1 coordinate 41,395,251, forward strand.
CACCCTGTTTGGGTTCTTTGGGTGATACACTTTGACACAACGTTTGAAGTGAATACGTTCACTTTATCTGTAAATAGGGCCGTTATCGTCTTTCCTACCCCGCCTCTGTTTACGCCCAGCCTCCCCTCCTCTCCGGCCCAAACAACCACATGTTATCCCCCACCCTGTTTGGGTTCTTTGGGTGATACACTTTGACACAACGTTTGAAGTGAATACGTTCACTTTATCTGTAAATAGGGTCGTTATCGTCTTCAGCTCTTTACGCCCCCTCCCCTCCTCTCCCCACCACATGTTATCCCCCACCCTGTTTGGGTTCTTTGGATGATACTCTTTGACTCACAACGCTAAATGGAAGTGAATACGTTCTTTATATAATTCCTTTTAAAAAAATAAAAAAATTTATACTCGTAAATTAGGGCCGTTATCTTCTTAGGCTCTTTACGCCCCCTCCTCTCCCTTCTCCCCCACCAGCGATGTTATCCCCCACCCTGTTTGGTGTTCTTTTGGGGGGGGGTGATACACCTTTGACACAACGTGTGAGAAGTTGAATACTGTTCGGCTTTATCTGTCTTTAAATGGGTCGTAATCCGTCTATCTGATCTCTTCCCTCTTTACCTCCCCCTCCCCTCCTCTCCCCACCACATGTTATCCCCCACCCTGTTTGGGTTCTTTGGATGATACACTTTGACACAACGCTTGAAATGAATACGCGTTTCACTATTTAAAAATATGATGTCTGTAAATATGGGTTTCGTTTATCGTCTTCAGCTCTTTTAAAAAAAACGTCCGCCCCCGCCCTCTCATCTCCCCCACCAACATGTTATCCCCAACCGCTGTATTTTGGGTTCTTTGGGTGATACAAACTTTGTACACAACGTTTGAAGTTGATACGTTCAAACTTTAAATCTGTAAATAGGGTCGTTATCTTTCTTCAGTTGTGTACGCATCTTTCTTTTCTTTTCTCACCAAATCTTTTGTACAATGCTCTTTGGGTTGTTTTCTTTATTTTCTTTTACACAACGCTTGAAATGAATACGTTCATTTTATCTGTAAATAGGGCCGTTATCGTTTTCAGCTATTGTCTATTTCTCTACTCCTTTTTTCATCATTCTGCTTTATTTACCACCCTATTTTGTATTCTTTGGATGATTTCTGTCTGTACACAACGCTTGAAGTGAATACGTTCTCAGCATCCTGTAAATACAATCGTTATCATCTTCAGCTCTGTACGGGACCTCCTCTCCTCTCGCCCAAAACAATCTTAAATACCTGCCTGACACCGTTCAGTAGATCTCTAAACCATGCTCACCGCAAGCCACATGTGGATCCTCACTCGTATCTGTGTGGAGCTCCGTTCTCGTCTGTCACTCACTACGCCCTCTGCTCTCCTCTCGCTTCTCACATGTTATCTGCAACTCTCACTTTCTTGCGCCCATACATATTCCAAATCAACTCTTCCTCTCCGTACGTCCATCTTTATCAAGCAAATTTACGCCACCTTCCAATCCTCCACTCTCTCTACAAACCCCTCCTACAACTCTCTCTTATCATGTTCTCGCCCTAACCTCGTCTGGGGTTTCCTTTGGGTGATACAACTTTTGACACAACGCTTTAAATGATAAATCGTTTCACCTTATCTGTTAAATAGGCCGCCAGTGTATCGTATATCGTCTTCAGCATCAATTTACCGCCCCGTCCCCTCCTCCACCCACCACAATGCGTTATCGCCCCCTGCACCCTGTTTGGGTTCTTTGGAGTGATACACTTTGACACAACGCTTGAAGTGAATACGTTCACTTTATCTGTAAATAGGGGGTTGGCGTTATCGTCTTCAGCTCTTTACGCCCCCTCCTACTCCTCTCCCCACCACATGTTATCCCCCACCCTGTTTGGGTTCTTTGGATGATACACTTTGACACAACGCTTGAAGTGAATACGTTCACTTTATCTGTAAATAGGGCCGTTATCGTCTTCAGCTCTCTACTCCCCTCCCCTCAACTCCCTACCCTCTCTCCCTCCAAACATAGCACAACAGGGATACACGTTATCCCCCACCCTGTTTGGGTTCTTTGGATGATACACTTTGACACAACGCTTGAAGTGAATACGTTCACTTTATCTGTAAATAGGGCCGTTATCGTTACCTCCTCTCTTGGCTTCACTGTTTTCATTCTATTTATTCCAGGGCTTTGACATCATCAATGACATCACACATCTGTAGTAGACACAGGCCTGGGCAAGGAAGGGGTTAACACTGGACTGGGCAGGGAAGGGGTTAACACTGGACTGGGCAGGGAAGGGGTTAACACAGGACTGGGCAGGGAAGGGGTTAGCACGGGGGACTGGGCAGGGAAGGGGTTAACACTGGACTGGGCAGGGAAGGGGGTTAACACAGGACTGGGCAGGGAAGGGGTTACACGTGACTGGGGCAGGGGAAGGGCAGGGGGTTAACACTGGACTGGGCAGGGAAGGGGGTTAACACAGGACTGGGCAGGGAAGGGGTTAGCACTGGACTGGGCAGGGAAGGGGTTAACACAGGACTGGGCAGGGGTTAACACTGGACTGGGCAGGGAAGGGGTTAACACGGGACTGTGCAGGGAAGGGGTCATGAAAATGAAACAGTCACAATGGCAAATATCAGAACAATTTTATTTTTACCTAATTTTGTATCCTGCCTCAACACTGCTCTTTAAAAATATCACACACACACTCGTTACCTGTTTGACGTTATATCCGGCCTTGGCGCTGGTCTCTATAAACATCACGTTCAGCTCTTTGGCTTTCCTCTCTCCCTCCTCTGTGGTCACTTGTCTGCACATTTAACACACAAACAATCATATGGTCTCTATACACATCAAGTTCAGCTCTTTGGCTTTCCTCTCTCCCCCCTCTGTCTGCACATTTAACACACAAACAATCATATGGTCTCTATACACATCACGTTCAGCTCTTTGGCTTTCTTCTCTCCCCCCTCTGTCTGCACATTTAACACACAAACAATCATATGGTCTCTATACACATCACGTTCAGCTCTTTGGCTTTCTTCTCTCCCCCCTCTGTCTGCACATTTAACACACAAACAATCATATGGTCTCTATACACATCAAGTTCAGCTCTTTGGCTTTCCTCTCTCCCCCCTCTGTCTGCACATTTAACACACAAACAATCATATGGTCTCTATACACATCAAGTTCAGCTCTTTGGCTTTCCTCTCTCCCTCCTCTGTGGTCACTTGTCTGCACATTTAACACACAAACAATCCTATTAGGTACTCCAAACCTTCTTTGCATGACTAAAAACTCTGCTGCTCACTACCTCTTTTCAATCTGTTCCTGTCCGTTTGCTTTAAATTCAATCTCAATAAAACATTATTGCAACCAAAAGTTGAGACTTTGTGCTTTCATTCTGTGTGAGTTTTGTTAATTGATGGCTTGGAGTCAACAAACGGACTATCTTTAGATAGATAGTACATTGACATATTATTGAACATATTACGAAAAATAATAACTTGTTTTTTTTAAAAGACTGCTGAAATATAAAAAGCGAAACCCACTTTGTATATTTCTGCAGTAATTGTTTGATACAAATTATTTAGTTTTTGTAATAAATCCAATAATAATTACTTCAATGGACTATATAAATATATTCCTTTTTGAATCCAAGCCATCGTAATGTTTATGAGCGAATAGTGTGTTTAAAATTAAGTTTAATATGGCTTAATTATACCCCGCGGCAGTCCGATGGCGGCCGCCGCGGGCGATTTGCAGTATCACACCTACCACAAAAATCGCCGTTCCACTAACCGAAGAAAACGCACAGCTGCTCATGATATAGCTTAAAAGAAAGAGCTAGCTTTTCTCTATCGTTTCGTATTTTTATGCTTGTACAAGTACGAAGTACAAGTAAGAAATTTTTAAAGTTGAACATTTTGAACGAAAATTTTGTCAACTTCCGGTCCACGTACAACAAATTGAAAATATCCAGTCGATTCAGCAGGTTTTCTTCTTTAAAATATCAAATTTTCACTATCTGCTGCCGAAATACCGAAATGTGTGACATGGTAGCTCCGTAGCCACTCTGTCACTCAAGCCTAAAAACAAAATGGCCACCGCGAAGAGACGCTCGCTTGCGTAGCCTACTTGGCGATCAACAAAATCTTAGCTCGCGCTCATTAGGCCCCTATTTGCTTGAGGATTTATGCAGTGGTGAGAAAAATATTGTAGCAATGAAGTGAAATCATTGTTATTTATCTATCTTCTGTAAATAAGTGTAGCAGTAGTGATTAGTAGTCAGTTGTACCTGTGTGTGTGGTGGTGTGGTGCGTGAGATTGTTATGCATTGGTGAATGATGTTCACACTGTAATTTTGCCACTTGGCAGAGGAATAATTAAATCAGTTGAGAATCTGAACTTGTTGTGTGAAGACTGATGTATTGAGCATGCAACTGTATGAACGGACATCTTGACTTCTATATATAAGAACTTATCGTCACATTTACGGAACCCGATCGGCCACATTCAAACAGCACAATTCAAGGAAAAAGTCTGAGATCGAAGTTCGGATACTTGGGAAATTTAACAGATAAATCGAAGTCGTTTGATTAACTGTCCATTAATATTGCTAACATCCTATCGGTTTTTTAGGTGAACAGACAAATTGCTTTAAGCGAGCACTTTTTATTATCGTCTTAAAACACAAGGTATTTATGAGAAAAGATCAAAAAAGTCACATGACCTAATTTTCTTCAGGTTTTGAATGTAAGCCTGCCGATGAAAACGAAACCAGGTCTAACTACACGGATGTTTCTGTTTTCATAGATTTCATTGAATATGAATAAAGTTAATTAGGCAAACGACATGTTTCTTCTTGTGTTCAAACTTGCATGCATTTGGACTTTTTTTTTTTAACAAGTCAAGTAGTTATAAGATTAAATCAGTTTTTGCTATTTCCTTTGTATACTATAAATAGCTTCCCCCCCCCCCCCCCCCCCTAAATTGTCAAGTTTCTGGGGTTTTTTGTGATGTCTTCTTTCATCAAATTAAAGCTCTCCCACTCCCTCCCACACATCTACGCTTACCCCCCCCCCCCCCCCTCTCACTGCACATAAATGCTTTGCTGGTTTTTATTTGATCATAAATAACATAATTGATGTAGCATAAACAAATCTGTTATTAACACTACATTTTCCATCAGACTCACAGCGGCTATAATGCACAAATTATATTTTAGTTAAAAACAAAAAAACAAAAAAAAGGATGTTTCTTTCACTACTTTACACCATTTATGCATCAACACACACACACAAACACACACACAGCACAAACACACACACACACACAACACACACCAACACTCACACACTTTTCAGCAGCCAATGTAAATTACTTTTTTTTATTTCACATATCAAAATTTGCAAGTATAATGGTTTACCAAATTCAAGAAAATAGTATGTACTGTTATGTAGAACCAGACTGGCTAAAGGAGATTAACCCTTTCACCGCCAAAGTCACATTTTAGCACCACAATGATTTAACTTATATTTCACTAAAAGGCTTCAAATTGGGGTCTATTATCCAAAAACCATATTGTCTTAGTTTTTAGACCTTATTTCAAATATGTCTTAACTTTTTAAGCCCCGATGCGCCTAATTCCGCCTATGGCGCTGCCTCCCGTCTTCCTCCAAACCGCCTGATTCCGACTGTCTAACACCTACTACGTTTGGTTCGTTATTGTGTGGTCGCGTAGCAGTAAAAAGACGAAAGCTGAATCGCCCTTCCGGCCGCGTGCTTTCAGCCAGTCAGCGCCATATTTTCTTTGATTTCTAAGGGATTTTTGTGCCGTTTTTTTTTCTTTTTTCGACTCGGTGACTGATTGTTGAACTCGCCATGTCAGACTACAACTCTGACAGTGACATTAGCGTTGACATTGACGAGATGATTGCAAGAGCTGCACGACTGTGTGAAGCAGACGACGAAGACGAAAGTGACATTGAACTGGAAGAAACTGACGATGCACCAGACAGTGACCATGACTATGAGGTGGATGAAAGTGACGACGAAGACAGTGAGGTTAGTGACGATGACGAAGTGGGCGTGTCACGTGGCCCTCGATGTGCAGAGTCATCACAGTGGTCTAGTGAGGAATTTCAGCGTGAAATTCCTATCTTTGACACAAGCAGGGGGCCCCCCAAGCCTCAGGTCAATCTTCAGTCATGTTTTGACTATTTTTCTCTTGTTTTTCCCTAGAGCACCTACAACCTTATTGCCAGGGAAACAAACCGGTATGCGTCACAAAGGCTCATTGCTGCTGGGTTTGCTGCAGAGTCTGTGGGGGATAAGTTTGAGCCTACCACTGATGATGAAGTCAGAGCATTCGTTGGTCTGCTTATGTTGATGAACATGTCCCACATTCCTCACAGGGATTATTATTGGAGTGAAAAGACTTTTTTCTACAATTCTTGGGTGGCGAAAGTCATGTCTAGGAACCGGTTCAATCAGTTGAATCAGTTTTTCCATCTTGCTGATTCCACCAAAGCAGTTCCCAGAGGCCAGGCTGATTTTGACCCCCTGTACAAAGTCAGGCCTCTCATTTCTGTGACTCAGGAGGCTTTTTCCAGGCAGTTTCTACCTGGTCAGAACATCACGGTGGATGAAGCTATGGTGAAATTCAAGGGGCGTTGTGGCTTTCTTCAGTACAATCCTGCCAAGCCAACAAAGTGGGGGCTGAAAGTTTGGGCTTTGTGTGATTCGGATTCTTTTTATATGCTGAAATATTCAGTGTACACTGGCAAGACCAATGATGTGCCCGCTGGTTCAGGTGAAGCTTTGGGGGACCGAGTGGTCAAGCACTTGTCTCAACCATATCTCCGTCTGTGGCATACTGTCTACTTCGACAACTACTTCACTTCGGTCCCTCTCATTCAGTTCTTGTACCAGAAGAAGACCTTAGCCTGTGGTACTGTTCGTATCAACAGAAAGGGCCTGCCACAGGACATGAAACCACCAAAGTGTGTCAAAAAGTCAGGGGACACCAAACGCTGGTTTAGTCAGTTGGATGCTGGGGAAGCTGGTGGGGAGAAGGGTCAGCTTCAGGCTGTCGCCTGGTTTGACCGTCGAAAAGTCACCCTCCTCACGTCTGCCCATGATGGTTCGGATGATGTTGTTGTTCGCAAAGGACCAGGGGGTGTCGAAAGAGCCAGGTATTCTAGGCCTGTTGCCGTTGCGGAGTACACCAAGAACTACAACGGTGTCGACAAGCATGACCAAATGCGCTCTTACTACGGCTCCAAACAAACGTTCAAGAAGTGGTGGAAGTATGTCCTTTTCTTCTGCTTGGACACTGCTGCTGTGAATGCATACATCATCTACAGGCATTCAGCAGCTGCCCCACTGAAAAATCATGTGGAGTTTCAGATGGATCTCATCATGGGCATGGTGAATGGCTACAGGGGTCGCAAACGCAGGGGCAGGCCCGCAGCTCAAGATGGTGGTGATATGTCAAGGCACACCCATTCCAAAATCACTGACTGTGCCAGAGGCAAAAGGGTGTGTGTGCTGTGCAAGAGGCAAGGCAGAAGAACTGCCACGGGCAAGGTCATCGAGAGCATGTACGAGTGTGCCAAGTGTGGAGTGTGCCTCTGCAAGGATCGGGGTTGTTTCTTCTCTTTTCATCAGTAAAGTCCCGGCACACTCATTTCTTAGGTGACTATGCCCCAGACTGGACACCCAGGACTCCTACTTTGAACTTGTTGACTTTGTTGTCGTTTGCTTTTGTATATACATACTGAGTTGAATGAATAAGTGAAACTTAGAGGCTGACAAGAAGGAAAAGATGAACGTCAAATACGTGCCCCTGTGGAGTACCTGTCTGAAAAAAAAAATATAGTGTGGTGTTCTGCCAAAATTACTGCTGTGTGTGATGCTGTTTTGTTCTTGGATTATAAACCAATGCTGTCATGGAAACCTGGTGAGTTCCAAAGTAATAGCTGAGTGTTGTGTTGTTTTGTGTCTCTGTCTCTCTTCCGCATCACTAACACAGGGAGTAGGCATTTTTAGGCAAAATGTTTATTCAAATACACAAATTAGCCCATGCACAACAAACAGCATGCACTAATAAATATGTATACAAAAAATGAAAAGAATGTGGCCATTAGTTTTATTTTTATGATTTTTTAATTTTACGTCAAAATTTTTTGACGTTTCAGCATCAGAATTTTTTTGCGTATAATTATATCCATGCATATGACCACTAACACCTCACAACACCCATAAATTTTATTGCAGATGGGGAGCCTGACCCCTTAGCATGAAAAAGGTAAGTGAATAATAATTATGGGTGTTGTACTCCCTGTCTATCATCCATTTTACTAACATATATATATATTTGAGTAAAATTCGCAATATCAAAAATATCAAAAAATCAAAAATATCATTTATGTAATAAATAGTCATTGCAAATTGAATTTTATTCTTTCATACATAAAATCTGAAAATTTGAAGTGAATCCATCCAGTAGTTTTTTTAAAATATTTTTTTAAACACAACACCCCTGTTCGGGCTCTGTTTTCCAAGATTAATTTGGGGCTTAAAGGAAAAGGAGCACATATTAAAAATCGGAGGTACCAGTGATAAAAAGAATCCCCAAAGACTGCAGATGGATTTTGGTCTCTAACAAGGTAATTTTAATGGAAATTTTTTGGCGGAAATATGGCTGGCAGTGAAAGGGTTAAATTAGTGTTTCACCATACTGTGGCATTGATCATAAAAAAAAATTTTGGTTTGGCACAACTCAGACATAACCCACAGAATCACACACACACACATGCATTGTGGCACATGCGTGCACACCCACTCACAGCAGGTGGCCGACCACACACACACACAAACACAGTGACACACACACACTATAACAATCTTTTAATTTTGAAGCCAAAATATACTTGTTTAGGCAGGAAAATGACGGAAACTGCTCTGAGACAGTGCCAAAATCACCCATCAGTATGATGTAATCAAGGTCAGGTGCCCAAAAAATTATATTTTTTTCCATCTTTATTTCATCACTTTTTAAGTACACGCATCATATAGAACTCATCATTCTGAGCACTATGGTGTATTATTTGTCTCTGTAGGCCAAATAGCTAGGAAAATATGATTTTTTTGACTGAATTTATTATTTCCGCAGGTGAAAATTGCAGTTTTTAACATATTTACAGACCTGTTTACCCTACAATTTTTAGGCAAAAAATTATTTTACGAATTCTTCTGACTGCAAAAATACGACCATACGCCGAGTCCGACTAAAATACGAAAATCGGCAGCATCGGCTCACAAAAATTGTTTTATTGGCTATTTTCCTGTTTAAGGACGTTTTGCGAAACCGGTTTCGGGTCACGGGTATCGGAGTTATTGCCCCTAGTTTGCGTGCGCTTAAAAAGACGTTTGTCGGCCTTCTTTGTGTGAGTGAGCCATACAGATTGAAAAATGCCACCACCATCGAAGAAGCGCTTGCATGAGAGCGAAGATACCGAGGATGAGATGGAAGGATGAGCCACAAAGAAAGTTGCTAAAACAAGAGAGCAAACTTTCCTCAACGCATAGATATACACCACAACTTGGAAGTGTCTAGTCTACAGCTCCAAAGGACCGTCTTTCGTGTGGTGCACTTATTGTGAATCGGATTTCAGTTGTGCTCATGGATGGCGCAACGACTGCAAGAAGCATGTAGGGTCCTAAAGGCACAAGAGACTCTCAGAAATGGCGAAAGGAACACCTTCTATTAAAGATGCTTTCAGCAAGGCACAGGCGAAGTCTAGTGGGGATCTGGAGCAGCAGGTGACAAACGCCGAGGCGATGATGTGCAGACTGGTGGCTGATGCCAATCTAGAGCTCTCTCTCAATGCCGGATCATCTTGTTCTATGATGTGCAGACTGGTGGCTGATGCCAATCTCTCTCTCAATGGTGGATCATCTTCTTCTATGATGTGCAGACTGGTGGCTGATGCCAATCTCTCTCTCAATGGCGGATCATCTTGTTCTATGAATATGATGTGCAGACTGGTGGCTGATGCCAATCTCTCTCTCTCAATGGTGGATCATCTTGTTCTATGATGTGCAGACTGGTGGCTGATGCCAATCTAGAGCTCTCTCTCAATGGCGGATCATCTTGTTCTATGATGTGCAGACTGGTGGCTGATGCCAATCTCTCTCTCAATGGTGGATCATCTTCTTCTATGATGTGCAGACTGGTGGCTGATGCCAATCTAGAGCTCTCTCTCAATGGCAGATCATCTTGTTCTATGATGTGCAGACTGGTGGCTGATGCCAATCTAGAGCTCTCTCTCAATGCCAGATCATCTTGTTCTATGATGTGCAGACTGGTGGCTGATGCCAATCTCTCTCTCAATGGTGGATCATCTTGTTCTATGATGTGCAGACTGGTGGCTGATGCCAATCTAGAGCTCTCTCTCAATGCCAGATCATCTTGTTCTATGATGTGCAGACTGGTGGCTGATGCCAATCTCTCTCTCAATGGTGGATCATCTTGTTCTATGATGTGCAGACTGGTGGCTGATGCCAATCTAGAGCTCTCTCTCAATGCCAGATCATCTTGTTCTATGATGTGCAGACTGGTGGCTGATGCCAATCTCTCTCTCAATGGTGGATCATCTTCTTCTATGATGTGCAGACTGGTGGCTGATGCCAATCTCTCTCTCTCTCAATGGCGGATCATCTTGTTCTATGATGTGCAGACTGGTGGCTGATGCCAATCTAGAGCTCTCTCTCAATGGCAGATCATCTTGTTCTATGATGTGCAGACTGGTGGCTGATGCCAATCTCTCTCAATGGTGGATCATCTTGTTCTATGATGTGCAGACTGGTGGCTGATGCCAATCTCTCTCTCTCTCAATGGCGGATCATCTTGTTCTATTGTTGAAGAAGATGTTTCCTGACAGCAAAATCGCTCAAAGTATGTCTGTCACTTTTTACTTCTACAGATTAATTAGACCCCCCCCCCCCCCCCCCAAAAAAAAAAAAAAAAAAAAAAAAAAAAAGAGAGAGAGAGAAAAGGGGGTGTGGGTGGACATAGAGAATATGAAAACTGAATGAAGGGGATGTGAGTGTGTGTGACAAACACTTCTCTTCATGAAGGGAGATAGTAACTATGACAGAGCAATAAATTGTGCATTTTCAGTTAACAGATTATCTCCCATGATGATTACCTGACTGTGCGTGTGTGTATCAGTCTGTCACAGTAGAGAGAGTGTGTGCATGTATCATTGTGTATGTGTGAGAGTGTGTGTGACTGTGCGTGTGTGTATCAGTCTGTCACAGTAGAGAGAGTGTGTGCATGTATCATTGTGTATGTGTGAGAGTGTGTGTGTGTGTGTGTGTGTGTGTGTGTGTGTGTGTGTGTGTGTGTGTGTGTGTGTGTGTGTGTGTTGAAAGGGAGGAGGGATTAATACGATAAAAGTCAAGGTAAGAAAAATACTTTTTGGGTCATAGAATACTAAAATGTACTTAATAGAATTAATCCAGGACCAGGCCTGAAGACCTGTATGCAAAATGGTGTTGGCGAAGTTTCTCACTTGATTTGAGTCAATGGGTACCTAGACATGAAAAATCACTGAGGTGCTTGCCCGGCACACTGGCACGAATGACGCAATAGCCAATCCAATATGGCTGCCGTCCGGCCATGATGCAAATGTATTTTTTGTGTTTTTGAGAGCATATACACTTGCAATATCTCTAATTAGAATGATTTTGGGGTGTAGATTTCATTTCTGATATTGTTTTGTCCATTCTGGGTCATCTTGACCTTGAAAGGACAAGGTCAAGGTCATTTCTTACATAAACGACCTTTCATAGCTTTTAACAACAGAAATGGGTGTGATATACCTAATTCAACTACTTATGATAGACATATTTAATTTATGATAGTTTTGGCGATTGCAGGTCATATGGACCATTATTTTGTTTAACATTAACATTTTACGTAACACTCAAGTTTAGTGTCTTGTATTTTTTAGGCGTTTGTTCCTTTGCTTGGGTCCTTTCCACTGGGCCCGTGTTCTGCTGAGGTGCCAGGGCAAACTCCTCAGTGGTTCTGGTCTGGATGACGCACTGATCGAGTGTGCAGTGTTTGGACCAGGCGTGATGGAATCGGTGTTGAACGGCAGTCATTATGTCCGGGCTCTCACTGGTATGCTGATTGTGGAGGACATGATCCATTCACTTCAATGGCAGATGTTCTGGCATCACAAGAACAAAACTGCATATCCAGTGCTGGAGCAGGTGAAATAACTGCAAACTACACTGGCTTCAAACAAACATTGTCCTGAGGAGTTTGAGGCCCTGAGTGGACAAGTCGAGAAGCTGCATCAGGACTTTGAAGAGTTTGAAAAGGAGTGTGAAGCCATGTCTGAACTCTGCCAGTTCTTTGGAGTTTGGCTGCGGTTGGTTGCCGTCATCAAGAACGCCATAGTCTCTGAGAGAGAAGGAAACTGGAACCTACACGCAGCTACTATCGAGGATTCCATGCCAATCTTCGCAGAATGTGACTGCATCAACTACCTGCGTCATGGCTCCTGGTATCTTGAACAAATCAAGGCACTGGAGTTCACACATCCTGAGCTCTACCGGCGTTTCTCCATGGGCCAGTGGGTTGTTCGGGATCGTCCAGGCTGGTTTTGTGCTGTTGGAGGTGACATGAAGGTCGAGCAGACCATACAGCGAGTGTCGAAGGGTCCTGGAGGTCACTATGTGGTGGGAGCCACACGCAATGTTGGTGCAGTGGCAGAGTTTGAACTCTTGTTCCATGAGATTGGGTCTATCACCAATCTCCTCAACGTTCTTACCACCAACCATTCCATGAACCACACAGAATGTCATCTCCAGCATCCGCTGAGCACCACACGCCGTCTCACATTCAATCAAAACGTGGGGAAGCTGTTGGACTTTGTTCTAGAGCGGCAGAATCCATACTCTGTGATGATGAATGTGCCTGTACCACTGCACAACTTGCTCACTAAGCTGGCCATTGATCGAGAGGTGACTGTGCGTCTGCTCAAGTGTCTCGAGAATGGTGAGCGTGTTTACCGTTCATACAGATGGGAGGTGTTAGTTGAAAAGAGAAAAAAATTGAGCGCAACCATATCAAAGAGAAAGATGCCCCGTTTAACCGACCAGCCACAGAAGACACCAGCAACCAGTCTGAAGGAGAAGAACGACCTCTCATCCAAGGATGTGGCAGAGGCACAGAGGAGCATGGACATTGCTAGGGAGAGGGGAATGGACCTTAGGCAGATACTTTCTCACGATGTGCTCCCAAATACCCCACTGTTCGACGGTGACCTTCCGACTAGTGTCAACAAGTCAACACTTGTTGGTGAGATCGAGTCTGGACTAGACCTCACCCAATGGAGTCAGACGTCGCCTCTTGCCACTCATGTTGTGGTAGACTTCATGTTGAAGATGCGACAGATGCCACTAGCACAGTTCCCTACTCTGGGTGCTGTCATTAACGCCATCATCATCTCAGCATCATGCATCTGCCGAGAGCCAGCGGTTGTCCATCTCGTACTAGACTCGTATGTTGAGATGTCTGCAAAGGAAGGGGAGCGCATGCGACATACTGACTCAACCACAGGCATCAAATCATCGGCATGAACAGTGACACACCCATCCCTCAGCAACTTGACAAGTTCTGGGCGTCCGAGGACAACAAACGCAATCTCCAGCTGCTGGTTCGAGATATGGTGTGCAGTCGAGCCAATAGCCATCCTACCATCATCGCCAGCTCTATTGTTTATGATGGTGAGGTGCTTCCAGCAAAGGCAACCGGTGGTGAAGACATCCCAGACCTGTTGAATTGGATAGAAGAGGCAGACGCTAGGTTGGTGGTACACGTGGAATGGGCAGTTCGTGTGAAACAATGTAAGAGAGTTATCGTAGTCTCCAACGACACGGACACTTTCGCATCCCGTACCTCCAAGCACTGGGATTGAAGGAGCTCTGGCAGCAGTATGGCATTGGTGAGAAGCGACGCATGCTTCCACTGCATCAAGCTGTTTCTCGGCTTGGAGCACTACTGGCCAAAACAGTAATCAAGGCGACTGCATGAGCAAAGTGGGGACCAAACACGCGGCTATGGTGTCTGACCCAGTACAGTATCTGACAAACTTTGGTGAGGCAGACACCTTGTCAGAACAAAATGAAGTTCTAGCAGAGAAGTACTTGGTACATGTCTGGGCAGGGGGCAGGTCAACTACAACTGCTGATACATTCAACCAGCTCAGGTTTGAAAACTATACCAGCGCCAGGACTGGAATTGATTGTCTCCCTCCTACAAGCAGTGTGATCAGAGGTCACATCCACCGAGGAGCCTTTCTGGTGCACAGAGCATGCCAACTGCTTGCGACAGCCGATGAACGTAAGGCAAAGCTAGATCCAGTGGAACATGGATGGTAGGAGCACTTCGGGACACTGCTGCCATCAAAATGCCTGAAGCCTTGGCCACCCAGTCTGCTCACAATATGCAAGTGTGCAGGCAAGTGCGACACTCGACGCTGTGGGTGCCGTTCCACTGGAGTTCAGTGCATCGCATTCTGCCATGGGAAGGCAGATAACTCATCGTATGAAAACCTGCCAGAATATGTAGCAGTGTAAGAGAATTTGACATTGGATTTGTTCTGTGCTTTGCTATTCAACATCAGTTAACAAGAAAAGTGAAGGTATCGACGGCCATCTTAGTTCAAGAGCAATTAATGTTGCCATTGATCTTAGCATTTCAAGCTTGGGAAGACGTTCTATCCATAACACACTATCAAAAACCAAGTATAAATGTTCCAAATCAGTTGAATTACAGTTATTACACCAGTTTCTGCTGCAAAAGCAACCAAGAGCGCGCTGGCGTAACAATATGACCTTGATCATGACCTTTCAAGGTCAAGATGACCCAGAATGGACAAAACAATATCAGAAATATTGAATTAGGTATATCACACCCATTTCTGTTGCTAAAAGCTATGAAAGGTTGTTTATGTAAGAAATGACCTTGACCTTGTCCTTTCAAGGTCAAGATGACCCAGAATGGACAAAACAATATCAGAAATGAAATCTACACCCCCAAATCATTCTAATTAGAGATATTGCAAGTGTATATACTCTCAAAAACAAAAACAATACATTTGCATCATGGCCGGACGGCAGCCATATTGGATTGGCTATTGCGTCATTCGTGCCAGTGTGCCGGGCAAGCACCTCGGTGATTTTTCATGTCTAGGTACCCATTGACTCAAATCAAGTGAGAAACTTCGCCAACACCATTTTGCATACGGGACTATAGGCCAGGTACAGGACTAAATACTACTAGTTCAATTTTGAGGTAGACAGGTCTGTATTTAAAGGCTTATAACTCAAAATCGGTTTGGGTCAGAGGCTTGAAAAAAATAAGGTATGTACACAGTTATACGTAGAATATGTATAAACAGAATCAAGTATGCTGATGGAAAGTTACTTAAGTTTAAATGGCACTTTTTACCATTTTACTTTGCTGAAAAAAATGGCGTCTACAATAAATTGGAAAAAAATATAACTTATTATCTAATTAAGCTAGAAAATTAACTTTTATATCAATGTGCACAGAATTACAATATCTAATCTATCCATTGGTAATATTTTAATTTATCAGATCTGAAATTTTAAAAATGACTTTTGAGCACCTAATCGTATATGGTCTCTATAAACATCACATTCAGCTCTTTGGCTTTCCTCTCTCCCTTCTCTGTCTCTATACACGCTGTTAGTTTTCACTCTTTCCCCATAGCAACACAGTGATACCATCATATAATAAAAAGGCAAGTGTGTATCTGTGTGTGTGTGTGTCTGAAACACAAAACGGGCCTTATAACTCCGCCGTTTTTCGACCGAATCGCTTCAAATTTGCTATGAGCCCTAACGGGGCGATGGCAACGGCAACCGAGGTGGTCATGTCATTTGCGCGGTTTGGCAAATGCCGGCCTCTCGGCGCCCGTATCTCCGGTATTTCTGGACGGATTGCCTTCGAATTTGGAAGGTAGATGACCGGGGACAGTGACTATCTGTGTGCCAAACCGGAAGCGAATCGATTCATCAACGCGCGCGATATACGCCGCTTCACCTTTTCACAAATAACTCCGCCGTTTCTTAACCGAATCGCTTCAAATTTGCTGTCAGGCTTGCTGTGGCCGGGGCAAAGCCTGGCAGCAAATTTGAAGAGAATCGGGAGAACGCGTCACTCTCAGAGCAGCGCCAACGGGAAACGGGGCCTTATAACTCCGCCGTTTCTTAACCGAATCGCTTCAAATTTGCTGTACTCTTCGTTACCAGTACTTAGCATTGCCGTTACTAGGGAGAGCGCATCACTCTCAGAGCAGCGCCAACGGGAAACGGGGCCTTATAACTCCGCCGTTTCTTAACCGAATCGCTTCAAATTTGCTGTACTCAGCGTTACCAGTACTTGGCGTTACCGTTACTAGGCGTTACCGTTACTAGGGAGAGCGCGTTGCTCTCAGAGCAGCGCCAACGGGAAACGGGGCCTTATAACTCCGCCGTTCTTAACCGAATCGCTTCAAATTTGCTGTACTCAGCGTTACCAGTACTTGGCGTTACCGTTACTAGGCGTTACCGGTACTCGGAGTTGCGCTAGTAGTAATAATATGACTTGCAAATCACCATATTGCCATGGAGAAAGAGCGAAAAATGGCAACGTATTTGTGACCATTAGTGCACAGAGTGGCCAAGGAATTACTCTTCCTCCTGTGATATGACTTGTCTGAAAATTAAACATATAACATTTTAACGAACAAAATCTTCAGAGTATTTTGAATGGTCCAGATCCTTGCCTTTCAATCTTCCAATGACATTGATCATATCAAAGTCACATGCTTAGCAATCAAAAGCAAGAAAACAAGAACAGATCAAAACGAGAGAGAAAATGTGAGAAGTGGGGGTTAGGTAGGGGTAGAGATAGGAAAAACAAACAAGAAAACAAGAAACACCACCACCACCAAAACGAAAGAGACTAACGACGAACACAGACGGATACAGACTTAGCCAGACGGATACAGACTTAGACAGCCGGATACAGACTTAGACGGATACAGACTTAGACAGGTGGATACAGACTTAGCCAGAC
Organism: Phymorhynchus buccinoides; assembly: GCA_017654935.2. Taxonomy (NCBI): domain Eukaryota; kingdom Metazoa; phylum Mollusca; class Gastropoda; order Neogastropoda; family Raphitomidae; genus Phymorhynchus; species Phymorhynchus buccinoides. The sequence goes on from CM065708.1 coordinate 41,412,423, forward strand.
GGATACAGACTTAGACAGATGGATTCAGGCGGATACAGACTTAGACAGACAAACACAGACGGATACAGGCTTAGACGGACAGATACAGACTTAGACAGACGGATACAGACTTAGACAGATGGATATAGAACTAGATTGAAAAGTTATCGAATGTAGCATTCGAGAATCACCCGCGGAGTTACCCAGCCACACCCCGACTTCGGAGGATGACTGTGATTATCTTGCTGCTGCTGCATACTGTCACTATCTTACTGTTTCTGCTGCTGACTGTCCCTATTTCCCATAAACATCGGGGGGGGCGGAAAAATGGAGTTCCGAAGATGAAATCAGGTGGGAATGTTGGCTGGGTATTGTAAATGTGCCTTTTGGGGTCAAGGTCAAGACCCTGGCATGTGACCTTGACCTTGATTGGTCAACAATATTCAGAAGGAGCATAAGCCAAACCACCTTCATACCAAGTTTCAACATCCTATGTCGACTGGTGCCTGAGCTATGGCTAAATTTTGTTTCAGTTTTCAAGGTCATACGTCAAGGTTATGACCGTGACACCAAAAGGCACATCTACAGTACCTAGCCTACATGCACATCAAGTTTCATCTTCCTATCCTTTTTCCTTCATGGTAATATGCTGTTATCTTGGGAACACCATTTTTCCAACCCCCCTGATTTTCAGGGTCCAGCGATCTCCTTGACCTTGACTGGTCAACAATATTCGGAAGGAGCATAAGCCAAACCACATTCATACCAAGTTTCAACATCATATGTCGACTGGTGCCCGAGATATGGCTAAAAATAGATTTTCAGTTTTCAAGGTCATACACCAAAAGGCACATCTACAGTACCTAGCCTACATGCACATCAAGTTTCATCTTCCTATCTTTATTCCTTCATGGTGATATGCTGTTAACAAACCCACATACATACACAGACCTGCCTACTTGGAATTTTCCCAATCAGTAGCCCAGCCATCAATTTTCAGTAGCATGGCAAATTTTTTCGTAGCATCCACAAACGACGGCAATCAATTTGTTCTCTTCCTGAGCCGAAACGTACTGTTTCGCCGATTGAACGTGTTGACGGTCGTCTCTACCGCCATGATTCACAGCGAAGTCTGCATGGCAGAGGTTGCAGTGACTGAGTGAGCATGGTTCGCACCAAGTTGACTTCTGACGATGCAAGGCCACTCCTCCGTGTAAGCTATTTTGAAAACTTGTGCGTCAGGCCGATGTTTTTTCTTAGAACAAGATGGTGTGCCAGATGATTTTCGTTTTCTGGTTTGGGTTCGTTTTTTTTCGTTTGAAACATCTCCTGAATCGCTACTGCTGCTGGAGTCCGCCATTTTTCTCTCAGAGAAAGTAATGAGAACGCATGCGCAGTCACTGATAAAAACGGAAGTGACTAGGTTATCGCGCGTGACACAGCGTCTGCTCTTAGAAACAGACAAAACTGTGAACGGCATAAGCGAAAATAAAATGCGGCGGCATTTTGTTTTCTCCGTAGCAATGTTAAGGTTGCCGTAGCTCCGTAGCCAAGCTTTATTTTTCGTAGCCGCTACGGCCAAATCGTAGCAGTAGGCAGGTCTGCATACATACATACATACATACATACATACATACATACATACACAGCCACTTACACAACAAAAACAATATTACCTTCGCTCCGTAAACTCCGCGGGTGATAATTAGACAGACGGATAAAGGCTTAGACAGACAGATACAGAATTAGACAGACGGATACAGACTTAGACAGACAGATACAGAATTAGACAGACGTATACAGACTTAGACAGACGGATACAGACTTAGACAGACGGATACAGACTTAGACAGACAGATACAGAATTAGACAGACAGATACAGACTTAGACAGACGTATACAGACTTAGACAGACGGATACAGACTTAGACAGACGGATACAGACTTAGACAGACGGATACAGACTTAGACAGAAACACAAAGACAGTCATACACAATCAGCAAGATTTGAGATGGAATGCGACCCAAATTCAATGTTAAAAATCTCACCTTTTGTCCGACAGATCTGTTTTGTTCCCTACAAGCATGATGATGACGTCACTGCCTCTCTCTGTCCTCACATCGTCAATCCATTTGGACGTCTGGTGGAAAGAATTGGCGTCTGCACATAAAGAAACAGCATGATGATGACGTCACTGCCTCTCTCTGTCCGCACATCGTCAATCCATTTGGACGTCTGGTGGAAAGAATTGGCGTCTGCACATAAAGAAACAGCATGATGATGACGTCACTGCCTCTCTCTGCCCTCACGTCGTCAATCCATTTGGACGTCTGGTGGAAAGAATTGGTGTCTGCACATCACAAAGCAAAAAGATAGGGATTTTTTTTTTATATCATAAAAAAAGAGTAAAAACCCCAAAAAGTTACAGACTACAAATGTTCAAGCTTTGTCAACAAATGTTGTCTTCTGCATTGTTCACATAAGGGTGATTCATTTACAAAAATTGATTCTAAAATTGCTCTACAAAAAAATCAATGTTTGTTTTTCTGACTCACTTGTGATGTCATAGACGACGACGGCTACGGAGGAGTCTCGTATGTAGCTGGGGATGAGGCTGCGGAATCTTTCCTGGCCAGCAGTGTCCCACAACTGAAGCCGAATCTGTGGCACAACAGGAACAACCAGAGCGTGAAGACGCTATATCACCATCAAGTGATCTTGAGCTTTGGCCGATGACCTTCAATTTCGAAATAGGCCTAGATATCCTAATTGCCTATGTGAATGCAAAATTTGAGCCAGGTCCCACCGTTCAAACGTTATTATGGTAACACACATACATAACAAACAGACAATATCAATATGTCACTGAAACTAGAGCGTTATGACGCTAGATCACCAGCCGTGCTACAGCATTTTCGGCTGCAGTGCTTCACCACGCAGCTGGAAACTTTAGGACTACTAAGACCTCATGATGACAAGTCTCATACTAATTCAAAGTGAATACAGGCCCAGGTGCTCAGCAGCATTTTTGGCTCCAGTGACCTTGACCTTAGACCAATGATCTTCATTTCTGAACCTGGCCTAGATATCCTTAATATTTAGCAGCATGCAAAATTTGAGTGCCCTAGGTTCTTCCATTCAAACATTATCCAGGTGCTCGTGAGCATTTTCAGCTCCAGTGACCTTGACTTTTGACCTATGACCTTCATTTTCGAACTTGGTCTAAACCTTCTTAGTACCTATTCACTGCAAAATTTGATCATCCTAGGTCCCTCCGTTCAAACGTTATTGTGGTAACAAAGATAGACAGATAGAGCAGTTTCGGCTCCAGCGACCTTCACCTTACCAATGACCTTTTTCAAACCTGGCCTAGATATCCTTAGTACAGAGTACTTATCTGTATGCAAATTTTGAACGTCCTAGGTTCCTCCGTTCAAACGTTATCATGCCAGATGATTGGCAGCATTTTCGGCTCCATTGACCTTGACCTTTAACTTATGACCTTCGTTTTTAAAACTTGGCTTAGATGCTAAGTACCTATCCACATGCAAAATTTGAGTGTCCTAGGTCCCTCCATTCAAATGTTATTGTGGTAACATACATAGCAACAGAAATTGATTTGTGATTGTTTATTGATAAATGAATGATAAAGGCATGAAAGGCATGAAGATAGTCACATTAGTCACATAGCCAGGAACAAACAGAAATCGCTCAAAACATTTACTAGCTTCGCCCTCTTCATTCGCGGCTGGTAAACTACCAGCTTCGCCCTCTTCGTACGCGGCTGGTAAATTACCAACTTTGCTATCTTCGTTCGTGGCTGGTAAATTACCAACTTCACCCTCTTCGCTCATGGCTGGTAAATTACCAGCTTCGCCCTCTTCGTTCCAGGCTGGTAAATTACCAACTTCGCCCTCTTCGTTTCAGGCTGGTAAATTACCAGCTTCGCCCTCTTCTTACGTGGCTGGTAAATTACCAGCTTCGCCCTCTTCATACGTGGCTGGTAAATTACCAGCTTTGCTCTCTTCGCTCGTGGCTGGTAAATTACCAGCTTTGCTCTCTTCGCTCGTGGCTGGTAAATTACCAGCTACGCACTCTTCGCTCGTGGCTGGTAAATTACCAGCTTCGCCCTCTTCATACGCGGCTGGTAAATTACCAGCTACGCCCTCTTCGCTCGTGGCTGGTAAATTACCAGCTTCGCCTTCTTCGCTCATGGCTGGTAAATTACCAGCTTCGCCCTCTTCATATACGCAGCTGGTAAATTACCAGCTACGCTCTCTTCGCTCATGGCTGGTAAATTAACAGCTTCGCCCTCTTCGCTTGTGGCTGGTAAATTACCAGCTTCGCCCTCTTCATACGCAGCTGGTAAATTACCAGCTACGCTCTCTTCGCTCGTGGCTGGTAAATTACCAGCTTCGCCCTCTTCATACGCAGCTGGTAAATTACCAGCTACGCCCTCTTCGCTCGTGACTGGTAAATTACCAGCTACGCTCTCTTCGCTCGTGGCTGGTAAATTACCAGCTTCACCCTCTTCGCTCGTGGCTGGTAAATTACCAGCTTCGCTCTCTTCGCTCGTGGCTGGTAAATTACCAGCTTTGCCCTCTTCGCTCATGGCTGGTAAATTACCAGCTATGCTCTCTTCGCTCGTGGCTGGTAAATTACCAGCTTCGCCCTCTTCATACGCGGCTGGTAAATTACCAGCTTCGCCCTCTTCATACGCGGCTGGTAAATTACCAACTTTACTATCTTCGTTCGTGGCTGGTAAATTACCAGCTTCGCCCTCTTCGTTCCAGGCTGGTAAATTACCAGCTTCGCCCTCTTCATACGTGGCTGGTAAATTACCAGCTTTGCTCTCTTCGCTCGTGGCTGGTAAATTACCAGCTTCGCCCTCTTCGCTCGTGGCTGGTAAATTACCAGCTTTGCCCTCTTCGCTCGTGGCTGGAAAATTACCAGCTTCGCCCTCTTCGTTCGTGGCTGGTAAATTACCAGCTTTACCCTCTTCGCTCGTGGCTGGTAAATTACCAGCTTCGCTCTCTTCGTTCATGGCTGGTAAATTACCAACTTCGCCCTCTTCGCTCGTGGCTGGTAAATTACCAGCTTCGCCCTCTTCGTACGTGGCTGGTAAATTACCAGCTTCGCCCTCTTCATACGCAGCTGGTAAATTACCAGCTACGCTCTCTTCGCTCGTGGCTGGTAAATTACCAGCTACGCCCTCTTCGCTCGTGGCTGGTAAATTACCAGCTTCGCCCTCTTCGCTCGTGGCTGGTAAATTACCAGCTTCGCCCTCTTCGCTCGTGGCTGGTAAATTACCAGCTTCGCCCTCTTCGTTCGTGGCTGGTAAATTACCAGCTACGCCCTCTTCGCTCGTGGCTGGTAAATTACCAGCTTCGCCCTCTTCGCTCGTGGCTGGTAAATTACCAGCTTCGCCCTCTTCGTTTGTGGCTGGTAAATTACCAGCTTCGCCCTCTTCGTACGTGGCTGGTAAATTACCAGCTTCGCCCTCTTCGTTTGTGGCTGGTAAATTACCAGCTTCGCCCTCTTCGTTTGTGGCTCGTAAATTACCAACTTCGCCCTCTTCATACGCGGCTGGTAAATTACCAGCTTCGCCCTCTTCGTTTGTGGCTGGTAAATTACCAGCTTCGCCCTCTTCGTTTGTGGCTCGTAAATTACCAACTTCGCCCTCTTCATACGCGGCTGGTAAATTACCAGCTTCGCCCTCTTCGTTTGTGGCTGGTAAATTACCAGCTTCGCCCTCTTCGTTTGTGGCTGGTAAATTACCAGCTTCGCCCTCTTCGTTTGTGGCTGGTAAATTACCAGCTTCGCCCTCTTCGTTTGTGGCTGGTAAATTACCAGCTACGCCCTCTTCGTTTGTGGCTGGTAAATTACCAGCTTCGCCCTCTTCGTTTGTGGCTGGTAAATTACCAGCTTCGCCCTCTTCGTTTGTGGCTGGTAAATTACCAGCTTCGCCCTCTTCGTTTGTGGCTGGTAAATTACCAGCTTCGCCCTCTTCGTTTGTGGCTGGTAAATTACCAGCTTCGCCCTCTTCGTTTGTGGCTGGTAAATTACCAGCTTCGCCCTCTTCGTTTGTGGCTGGTAAATTACCAACTTCGCCCTCTGGCTGGTAAAAACTGCCAATGACCAGTTGTTGTTGCTGCCTTAACTCTCTTGTGCGGTGAACGGTCGTGAACGTTTAAAAAAAAAATCGGATCGGAAACGTCTAGAACGTTCGGGAACGTACGGATTCCACGTGGCCGGTTTGGGCGCTTCCATTTTGTTTCTATCACATGGCAGTCACGTGAGCGCTTCAGCCTCGCTTTCGCAATAGATTACACTTCCGTCCTGTTGCTTGCAATGGCTTCTAGGCCGATTGGTTTGAAATATATGAATTTTTGAAAATTAGTGACCGACTTCGGCATTTTCATGATTTTTCCAATATGGATGACGAACAGTTATGGCGTCCATTGACTGAGGAAAGCGATGAATAGTCCTATTTTTGTGAAAGATAGGACTTATGAGATCGCGAAGTGATGAGTAAGGAGTGTATTCTGACCTATTTCGGCAGCGAGCTTGTTTTTGTTCGATCGATGCAAATTTTTTAAGTCGTGTTACTGACATCGGTATTTTCCCGACTTTTACATCATGGATGATGAGTCGTTATGCATCCACTGAGTGATGACAGCGATGAAAATTCCTTTGTTTGTGAAAGATAGGAATTATAAGATTGTGAAGTGAAAGGGTAAGTGAATGATTTTGATCTACATTTCCATTTCAGTCGTCTTAGGCTTCGACAGTCTGCAAAAGTAGGCAGTGAATGACCAGTGAATGCAGTTTGCGAATACACTTTGGCATTTTGATTCTTTTTGTGGGCATCCCCATAACATCTTGAAATTCATTTTGCAAATCAGACAGACATCTCGGCAACACATTTAAAAAATAAAAAAAATAAAAATCTGGTAGGGTATATTTTATTTTATTATTTTTCTGACGCTACCCCCCCTTTTGTACGGAGTGACGTCCCTTGGGCTAGGATTTCAGAGGTGTTTGAGAGCACAGAGCGTCAGGCACAAGAGGGTTAAAACCTGCCAAAGATGACCAGTTGTTGTTGCCGATGTTGTTTGCTTTGTTTATTTGTTTTGGTTTTGTTGAAATGTGTACACAAGGAACCCTTTTCAATTATGTGGTGTTGCCCTTGTCAGCTCAATTAAATACAACATATTGATTTATTTTTGAAAACTTTCACGTGGCGAAGCCTTTCGATTCTAACATAGGCCTACATATCAGTTCAAAGAATCTGAGATATGAAACCATCTGTGTGACAAAGGCCCGTTAATCAAAGTGTCACAAGAAAGGGAAAGGGGGGTGAGGTAGGGGTTGGGTTAGGATGGAGGCGAAGGATGAGAGCATGAATGGATACTCCGTCTCTGTCTCGTTTGTTCCAAAAAAAAAGGAAAAAAAGAAAAAAGGGTGTGTGGGTGGTTGTTTTGGGTTCCATATTAAACTGATCACGTCATGTTTGCAAGCCATGTCAAGGTAAAGCCTAATGTCTAAAACATGCATATTCATAAAAAGTGCTTTTGTTATGCTAAAACTTCTTTGATTTGAGAACAAAATCATGCTGGAAAAAAGCTCAATTTTAATTTAATGGGATCTTATGAGCTAACTAAATAAATAAAATATAACATGTTTGATCTCAAAATAAAGATAATTTTGTGCTCTTTACAAAATGGGTACTTTTATAAAAAGCGTTTTCCATTGTGATGAATCTTCATACACATTTTAAAAGGATATCAAGACCAGATTAAAATGCTTTGTTTTGCTCAGCATGAAGAGGGTGGCTGGTCAGTGGATGACACAAGGATATCAAGACCAGATTAAAATGATTTGTAGAGCATTTACAGTTGAAAAACAACAGATCAGCACCATGACTCACCGTTCTGTCTTCAAGGTACATTGACAGGGATGCATCTAGAAATTTCTAAACTGGGGGGCATTGCCCCCCTTGGTGTGGAAATTTGGGGGGATCTGGAAATAGTTAGGGCGGCGGGGGTAAATCAATGCCAGTTAACGTGTCGATCAAGGGATGTAGTGCGGACATTTTTACAACCTGTGGTGAACGCATTGTTCTTTTTGCTTTGTAAGCACCAGTCACAAAACATTGCTTTTGATTCGCTGTCAAATTCTAGCCAGGGTCTGCTTTTTTTCCAACTTTCCATGAACTCATGCTTTCGCTTTTTGAAAGGTGGTGGAGCGACACTACTAGCAATGGGATCGTCGATCACATCACAGTCCTGATCCGATGCTTCGTCATTCGATGAACTTTCCCCGTTGTCATCACTAACTGCTGATGAGGAACAACAAGGTTGTTGATCAATGTTGCACTCCACAGTCGCACTGTTTTCTTTCTTTTTAGAAGTCACAGTAAAATAATCCAGAAGCGATGCCATTTTTGAGCGGGCTCGCTTACACTGCGCCCGGAAATAGTAAATGAAAGAGAAAGCCGTTGATTGGCTATGCTATTTTTAAGACCCAATCAAAATGCTCGTTCTTTACTGTCGAAAGGAAATGCAGACTCGGTACAGCCCACGCAGCCACACAATCTAGGCCTAGTGCCGAACAAGTTATTTTCAAACAATTGTTTCGTTTGCGGGATTTCACAAAATTTGGGGTGATTTTCCCGCAGCATATTTTTATTTTTGCGGGAACATCAACAATTTTGCGGCAATGCCGCAATGCCGCGCTCTAGATGCATCCCTGCATTGAGTTTGACAGAGTTATAATAGAGAAAAGAGCATTTACAGTTGAAAAACAACAGATCAGCACCATGACTCACCGTTCTGTCTTCAAGGTTAGGGTTAGGGTTAGGGTTTGACTCACCGTTCTGTCTTTAAGGTACATGGTATTGGACAGGAAGTCGATACCAATGGTGGCCTAGGGTTAGGGTTAGGGTTAGGGTTAGGGTTTGACTCACCGTTCTGTCTAGGGTTAGGGTTAGGGTTTGACTCACCGTTCTGTCTAGGGTTAGGGTTAGGGTTTGACTCACCGTTCTGTCTTCAAGGTACATGGTTTTGGACAGGAAGTCGATACCAATGGTGGCCTGAAAAAAAAAATCAACCCCATTCCATTTATTGTTAAAGAAAATGACAAAAATACAGTGGAACCTCCCTTATAAGACCTTCAAAAATCATCTAAAATACAGTGGAACCTCCCTTATAAGACCTTCAAAAATCATCTAAAATACAGTGGAACCTCCCTTATAAGACCTTCAAACATCATCCAAAATGAGGTCTTATAATGGGAGGTCTTATATTGGGAGGTCTTATAATGGGAGGTCTTATAATGGGAGGTCTTATAATGGGAGGTCTTATAAAGGAGGTTCCACTGTAATAGCAAAATAAGCAGCTGCATATTAGTTGATGATATTCAAATAGCTATGATCTTTTTCATTTCCTCATGTCTTTGTTAGTTAACTTATCATTTAATGTATATCTACACTAATCAGTAAATGGTTCATACCTGAAACTAATATTTTTCACTGAACTGAAATCCACCAAATCACAGAAAATTGGAAGCCTTGTTGTACATTTTAGCTCTACAAGAGCTTTCTTTGACCCATGAAATATAATAATAATCATATAGTAAAAAGCCAAGTGTCCGTCCATCCGTGTGTGTGTGTGTGTGTGTGTGTGTGTGTGTGTGTGTGTGTGTGTGTGTGTGTGTGTGTGTGTGTGTGTGTGTGTGTGTCTGAAACACAAAACGGGCCTTTCATTACACAGAAACCGAATCGCTTCAAATTTGCTGTGAGCCCTAACGGGGCGATGGCAAATGCGTGAAACGCACATCCGCCGGCCTCTCGGCGCCCGTATCTCCGGCGTTTCTGGGCCGATTGCCTTCGAATTTGGCAGGTAGATGACCAGGGACGGTGACTATCGGTGTGCCAAACCGGAAGCGAATCGGTTCAGAAACGCACGCGCTATACGCCGCTTCACCTTTTCACAAATAACTCCGCCGTTTCGTAACCGAATCGCTTCAAATTTGCTGTCAGGCTTGCTGTGGCCGGAGCAAAGCCTGCCAGCAAATTTGAAGAGAATCGGGAGAGTGTGTCACTCTCACAGCAGCGCCAACGGGAAACGGGGCCTTATAACTCCACCATTTCTTATCCGAATTTCTTCAAATTTGCTGTACTCAGCGTTACCAGTACTTGGCGTTACCGTTACTAGGAAGAGCGCATCACTCTCAGAGCAGCGCCAACGGGAAACAGGGCCTTATAACTCCGCCTTTTCTTAACCGAATCACTTCAAATTTGCTGTACTCAGCGTTACCAGTACTTGGCGTTACCGTTACTAGGCGTTACCGTTACTAGGGAGAGCGCATCACTCTCAGAGCAGCGCCAACAGGAAACGGGGCCTTATCACTCCGCCTTTTCTTAACCGAATAGCTTCAAATTTGCTGTACTCAGCGTTACCAGTACTTGGCGTTACCGTTACTAGGCGTTACCGTTACTAGGGAGAGCGCGTCACTCTCAGAGCAACGCCAACGGGAAACGGGGCCTTATAACTCCGCCTTTCCTTAACCGAATCGCTTCAAATTTGCTGTACTCAGCGTTACCAGTACTTGGCGTTACCATTACTAGGCGTTACCGTTACTAGGCATTACCGGTACACGGCGTTGCGCTAGTAATAATAATAATAGTGAATAATTTATATAGCGCACTCCTCCACCAAATGTGGAGCTCTATGCGCTTAACAACAAAAATTAAAAGCAAAAAATTCAACAACAAAAACAAATAATGCTCACACACATGCATGCAAATAGGCATACACATACACACACCAACCCCACCCACACATACACGCACACATATACACACACACACACATGCACGCACACACACACACCATTACCATCACTCACCCCATTTTTCCATTTTCCAAGACTTTTCCAGACATTAAAGACTGTACGAACCCTGTATAACATGAAGCATACAAAGTAATTAAACACTAGCAAAACGCTGAGTACCGGCAACGCCTAGTAACGGTAACGTCAAGTACTGGTAACTCTGAGTACCGGTTTCGTTGGGTCCATGAAATGTTATATTTTTATTTTTGTGGCTGAAAATACAATTTTTTTACCCTACCACTTTCAAGGCCTACCGATCTCCCTGACCTTGACCTTGATCGGTATGCAATCGTCAGAACGGCCATAAGCCAAAGTACCAGCATGCCAAGTTTGAAGTCTCTAAGTACCAAACGGGTGGACGTATGCCCCTTAAAAAAAATTCTGCGTTCACTAGTCATACAACCAAGGTCAAAGGGTCACGCGGTGATAATTTATGCGCGATGCCTTCTCCATGGTGACACGCCACCACAAAAATGGAAACGATTCGGTGAAGCGGTTAGGGAGATATGCTTGGGACAGAAAAACCACTCATAGACCCTACCCTTTCAAGGAGTTCCGACTCCCTGGCCTGACTGATCCGGTATTGCCATTATGAGAAGGCCATAAGCGAAAGTACCGCCATGACAAGTTTCAAGGACTGTAGGACTGCGGTGTGGAAAGTATGGCCCTTAACGATTTTCAGTTTTCAAGGTCCTACACCAAGGTCAAGGTGGCGAAAAAGTTTGTGCGCGAGCCTTCCTCTCATGGGACCACAACAACACAAAAATTTTGAAGCGATTCGGCAAGCGGTTCGGGAGATCCTTGGGACAGACAGAAAAGAACAACAAACCAAACAACAAAGAAGGAAAAAACAACCTGAACAAAAACATACTCCTTGCGCTGTAGATCGGCAAGGATAAAAAGAAAAACGAAACTGAAAGCCTATGTAGTTCAACAGAGAGGTGTAATCTGTGGTCTCAACAATTGTAGGTCCGTTTGGGTAAAGTCGGGACCCACAACAAAAACATTCATTATTCTCGTGAACACCCCCCACCGCACCCCCCCCCCCCCACCGCACCAGCCCCCGTCGACCCCACCCTGAAAAAACCCCCCACCACACACACCCCACCATCCGCCCCCCCCCCCACCTGAAACACCCCCCACACACCACCCCCCGTCCCCCCCCCCCCTGAAACCCCCCACAGCCAACACCCCCCACCTTGAACACCCCCCACTGAACACCCCCCACCGACACCATCCCCTCCCCCCCCCCCTGAACACCCCCACGCACCAATCCCAACCCCCTGAACACCCCACCGCACACAACCCACCATACCCCGCGCCCCTACAAAGAGAGAGAGAGAGAGAGAGGGGGGGGGTGGGGGGAGACGAAAGGAGAGAGAGACACAAAACAAAACATACACAGAGAGAGAGGACAGGGACAGAAAAAAGACAGAGACAGACAGACTCCCACTGCCCACCCCACCCCCCCACCCCACCCCCACCCACCATCCCCACTCCCGCACCCTACACAAACACACGGGCCAACTGGTAACATGTTACTGATACCGAGGTCCAGCACAAGGCTAAGTCACCGTCCACGGTTATCACTGCCAAATCTGAAGGCAATCGGTCGAGAAATACTGGAGATACGGGCGCCGAGAGGCCGGTGGATACGCGTTTCGAGCATTTGCCAAACCGCGCAAATGACACGCCGCCTCGGTTGCCGTTGCCATCGCCCCGTTAGGGCTCAAAGCAATTTGAGCGATTCGGTCGAAACCGGCGGAGTTATAAAGGCCCGTTTCGTGTTTCACACAGACAACACTTGGCTTTTATATTAAAGATTGCAACAAAGAAGATACAGTTATGAAGTACACAAAATGTCAAAGTAATAAACATGACACCAAAGAGATACAGTTAACAGAAGCATACAACAGAAATCATGCACCGACAGAATACAGTTACATGAAGCATACAAGGCACGACAGAGATACAGTTAACATGAAGCATACAAAGAAATCATGGCACAGAGATACAGTAACATGAAGCATACAAAGAAATCAAGGGCACCGACAGAGTACAGAGAATAAACGGATATTACAGGCTCACCTGGTACGTATTGTCGAAGCTGCCATAAACTAATCGTGATAAGTGATGTCTGGCCGACTGAAAAAATAAAATAAAAAAATATCAGGAATGTACAGTTAAAAGATGCATTAGGTAAACAAAAGCATTCCTGTAATTTGTATTATGAATATACTATGAAGCTGTGAAAATTAAATGTATAACAAAAGAAGAAGAAAAGGATCCAGGTTATAACTAGGCATTATCAGCACAACACGAGGCATAATGTACAACTCACACGAGGCATAATGTACACACCTCACACGAGGGCATAAGTACAACCTCACACGGAGGCATAATGCTTAATGTACAACCTCCACGAGACAAATGTGAAACATATGTGTAATCTAGAAGCATTATCAGCACAAACACACGAATAATGTAACAAACCTCACACGAGCTAATGTACAACCCACACGAGGCATGAATCTACACCTCCCACGAGGCAAAATGTACAACCTCACACGAGGCATAAGTACAAAACTCACACGAGGCATAATGACTTAATGTACAACCCTCACACGAGGCTAATGTACACCCACGAGACAAACGTTGAACATATGGTGTAAACAGAGCACTATAGCACAACACACGCATAATGTACAACATACCGAGACAAAAACGTTGAAAAAATATGGTGTACCTAGAGCACTATCAGCACAAACACACGGCCATAATGTGACAACCTCACACGAGGCAAACGTGAACCTATGGTGAATTAGAGCATTATCAGCAAACACGAGGCATAATGTACAACTCACCGAGCAAACGCTTGAACATATGTGTAACTAGAGCATTATCAGCCAACAAACGAGGCACAATGTACAACCCACACAAGCTAATGTACAACCCAACGAGACAAAGTTGAACACAAAACGCCCCTGCGCGGGATGTGACAGCACCAAGCAACCAGATTCAAAGAATGTCATTTGCCACAAGCAGGTTCATTGCATACACGGAACACCCTGCAAGATCAACACGCTTCAGCTGCACTGTAGCCAGATCAAAGAAACATGTCATTTGCCACAAAGCTGGTCATTGCCTACACGACACCCGAAAGTCAACACAGCTTCAGTGCACTGTAGCAGATGAAGAACATGTCATTTGCCACAAAACGCAGTCATTGCTACACGACCACCTGCAAGTCAACCACAGCTCAGCGCATGTAGCAGATTCAAAGAACATGTCATGCCACAACGAGGTCATGGCTACACGGACCACTGCAAAGTCAACACAGCTTCAGTGACACGTAGCCATTACCAGTGATAAACGGATATATCAACAAAGAATCCGAAATATTCGCAAAGTTCAAAAGTGTGTGTTTTTTGATGGAAGATACAGCCTGGGCAGAAAGCCATGTCGAAGAAATGAAACCGTAAAAACAGTGCAATGACAACACAACTTGCACAAACCACTCCATATATTTTAATGTATTTATCATTATGAGAATGACGCAATTCTGAGGGCAAGAAACAGTTTCCATGCTGTTGAACACACAGCAGGACCGGTCTGCACAACAGGGAGGGCTCGTCAGTATTGTCAATGTAATCAGTCATTGAGGTCTTTCTAACAGGTTTGTGAGCACTTCAAGGAAGAAACCCTGTGAAGATGACCACTGTGGAGTGTTATTGGCTTTGATTTCAGTCTTTTAACATGGTTTGTGAGCTGCACAAGGATGAAACTCTGGACAAGTGTGTAAGTTGTATAGATTGGCTTGATTTCAGTTGGCTCACCAGTACGTCATGTCATCAGTTCACTTGAGGTCTTCAACATGGTTGTGAGCTGCATCAAGGAAGAAACCCTACGGACAAGGTGTAAGTTGCATAGATCTGGCTTTGCATTCAGTGGGTTCACCAGCTACTGTCAATGTCATCAGTTCACTGAGGTCTTTCTAACATGGTTTGTGAGCTGCATCAAGGAAGAAACCCTCTGGACAAGTGTGTAAGTTGTATAGATCTGGCTTGATTTTCAGTTGGATCACCAGTAATGCCATCAGTTCCACTGAGGTCTTTCTAACAAGGGTCGGAGCTGCATCAAGGAAAAAAGCCTGTGAACAGAACCACTTTGGATTAGTATTATGGCTTGAGGGGTTCAGTTGTATGATTTCAATTTGCAGCGTATATTAAGTGGCTAGGGGGGTCAAGTTTTTCATCTCATGTACACATTTCGAACCCTTGGTCAGTCGCACATGTCCATTGGACTTGTGAATAATGGTGTAATGATACTCTAGTGCAACTTCCTCTTGGTTCTGGTGGAGAGGGTCGGGACTTGTGAATATGGTTGTCAATCGTACTCTAGTGCACTTCCTCTTGGTTATGGATGGGGAGTGTCTGGGACTGTGAATAATGGTGTCATAACATGTACTCTAGTGCACTACCTCTCGGTCTGTGGAGAGATGTCTGGGACTTGGGAATTAATTGGTGTCAGTACTTCTAGTGCATCCTATTTCGGTTTGGTGAGAGTGTCTGGGGACTTGTGGAATAGGTGTCAAGTACTCTAGTGCACTTCTCTCGTTCTCGTGGAGAGTGTCTGGGATTGTGAAATATGTTCAATTACTCTAGTGCACTCCTCTGGTTGTGGAGGAAGTGTGGACTGGAAACTAGTGTCAAGGTACTCTAGTGCACTTCCTCTTTGGTTCTGGTGGACAGCGTCTTCCATTACCCTGAAACTTACAGTAGAGGTGCGGCACTTGGGACATAATTCTACCGAGTGCTAGATCAGGCACAAGAGGTAGGTGCAGGAAATCAAACACCAGGGTACGACGTACCATCCTGTTCATACTCTGCTAAGGAAAATGTCCTCTTTCCCGGACATCCAGATGGAATGTGCCTCCAGACACAGTGAAGTGAGTCCCTGGACTCTCAGGTCCAGACTGGACCCAAAATCTGATGACCACACAACTCCACCCCATCCCATCCCTGATTTCCCCTCCCTCTGGTCTCCATATAGCCCCCCCCCCCCCCCAGATTTTCTACAGCTATTTCTGTTCTCTCTTCGGTCTGGAAATGTGGGCCTGGCAGCATTAGTGGAGCTGCCAGCAGGCCTAAACGCTTTCAGACCAGCCCAGCAAGCTGGGAGACATAGTCCGTCCCAACCAAACTAATAGGACTAGGTCACTGTACTGTTTATTTTATTTATTGATCCCTCCCCGCACACTATTTGGCCTGTTGTTTGTGTACATTTTGTTCTCTAATCATTAATAAGATTATGTCTATTTAATACTTATTATTCATTTTATTTGGACTTCTTGATCATTATTACTCACTTGCTTTGGACTTGGCTGTGAGCAGACCATCGTTTCTCCTCTTTTTTGTCAACACGCGAATCTTCAACGTGAGAAGCAGGCCGATCCAACAGGGAAAAATAGAACAGTGAGAGAGACAGAGAGAAAGAGACAGCGACAGAGACTGAGAGAGCGAGGGAGACAGAAACGAGAGAGAGAAAGAC
>CM065708.1:41429348-41474144 GCA_017654935.2 Phymorhynchus buccinoides
TAGGCTAACGCATATTAATGAGTCTCAATGGTAGTGTGTGTATCAATGAAAAAGAAAGGGGGGGGGGGGGTCAAGGCATAGTCAATTTGCTAGGCTAACGCATATTAATGAGTCTCTCAATGGTAGTGTGTGTATCAATGAAAAAGAGGGGGTGGGGGGGGGGGGGGGGGGGGGGGTCAAGGCATAGTCAACTGATAAATGAACGTGAGGATAGAAGAATGTAAAATCCATCCGTAAGTATTTCTTCAAAATAAAGGGTTTGGTGAATATACAATTGGCATGCGATTATTGTCACTGATGAGGGAGGAGGGGGGGGGGGGGGAGGAATTTTGACAAAATTACAACTTTTTCGTCGCCATTGGATTTAACATATGTTAAGTGCATGGGCACACGGGACCTCGGTTTAGTGCAGAATGAGAGGAAAAAATCCCTTGTACCCAGGTTCGAACTCGGGTTTACTTGACACGAAGTGAACGCAATACCACTGTGCCACTCTACACCACCTCAGTCATTGTGGTTGAAGCGTTTTCTTTTTTTTTGTAGTGCAGTACAACAACAAAAATGAGCTGGTTCTTTTGTTGTGAGTAAAACTCCTCAGCGTGTTTCTTACAATAACTCATCCGTCAGGGTGCCCCTTTAACGGTGTGCCATTTGAGACCCTGTACAGGTTTTTCCCACCTAAAAGGCAAGGACGAAAAATGTTACGTGTGCAGTCCTTTTATTTTTTGTTGTCATTTTTATGTAAATGCAGTATTTATTTTTTTAACGATGCAATTGCTGTTGTTTTGCAAAAGTTTAGCAATGCACTTCTGTGATTTTGCAAAGGTTTAGTAATGGTGGTTGTACACTTTTTAAAAAAAAGCCAAAATAACGATGAAGCCCTGTCAAGTGTTTTATCATCATACAATTCACGCCTGGTTTTTTCTTAGTATAAGACAACACAAAATTTGTTTTCTTCACAATACTCTTTGCAGAAGCGTAATAGACAACTTTAATGTAAAATACAAATTTAATGTAAAATCGTTTGGCTTTCAAAATTCTCCAAATCTTCTGCATACTATTCGTATGCTAAACATCATAAAAAAAATTTTTTAGCAGTGCACACCCAGGATGGGGGGCGCGGGGGGGGGGGGGGGGGGGGGAGAAAGAAATAGTTTTGTTTCTGTGCAATGAAACAAAAGAACCTGAGAGACAGATGGAGCTGATAGAGAGAGAGAGAGAGAGAGAGAGAGAGAGAGAGAGAGAGAGAGAGAGAGAGAGAGAGAGAGAGAGAGAGAGAGAGAGAGAGAATTGAATTGAATTGAATTGAACCTTTATTTTACAACGGTAAAAGTATTGGCATACAGTAGAGAGAGAGAGAGAGAGAGAGAGAGAGAGAGAGAGAGAGAGAGAGAGAGAGAGAGAGAGAGAGAGAGAGAGAGAGAGAGAGAGAGAGAGAGAGAGAGAGACTGAAAGCAGAGACTGAGACAGAAAGTGACAGAAAGAAAGAAACAGATAAAAAGAGATAGTATGTGAGAGAGAAGGACAATGAAAGTGTGAGTAAGCAGAGAGACAGAGAGAGAGAGAGAGAGAGAGAGAGAGAGAGAGAGAGAGAGAGAGAGAGAGAGAGAGAGAGAGAGAGAGAGAGAATAATGAGGTTTAGCAGACGACACGAACTCCAGTGGAGAAAGTGTGGTAGAACCAATAGGCCTACTGCTAGGCACACACACACAGTAGGCCTGTCGGGTGCAAATCTGTCGCTCGTCCAAATCTGCAACTCGCTACTATGAGAGTCTGTATTTGCAACAACCACAAATTTCACTTTTTCTGTACTTGAACTATTTACCTAACCCTCTAGCCTACACCAGACTGAGGCATTGTAAAACCATGAATCAAGTCTGCTGACACATGCACACACCAAGGGGGAAGGGCGGGGGGAGAGTTCTGTTTCTGTGTAATGAAATAAATAAAAAGAAGCTGAGAGATAGACAGGTGGGGACATTGTTAAGAGAGAGAGAGAGAGAGAGAGAGAGAGAGAGAGAGAGAGAGAGAGAGAGAGAGAGAGAGAGAGAGAGAGAGAGAGAGAGAGAGAGAGAGAGAGACAGACAGACAATCAGACAGAGACAAAGAGCAGGGAGAGAGGCAGGAAAAGACAGGGCGAAAGACAGTGACAAAAAGAGAGTATGTGGAAACAAAATTGGAAGCCGTGCAAGGCAGAGAGAGAGAGAGAGAGAGAGAGAGAGAGAGAGAGAGAGAGAGAGAGAGAGAGAGAGAGAGAGAGAGAGAGAGACACGCAGTCACAGCCTAACTCTGTAGGCTAACATGTGAGGTCACCAGTCTGTTAGGCTGATGCATATTCATGAGGTTCTCAATGATCGCACCAGTCGCACGCTCAAATAAAAAGGGCAGACAACTTCAATGACAAAGGGAAGACAACTCTGATACGCCCAGCAGGTCACGTGCTCCTCCATAGAACTGGCCAAACATCACGTGACCATCCATAGTAAAAAGTCACGTGATGCCCTGCCCTTTACTAAAGGGGAGGCTGCCTCTTGGCAGCCTCCAACAAGGCAGTCAGTCTGGAAGCGCGTCTTCTGTCGGCGAGTGGAGTCCAGTGCAGCTGAGTGTACATGTTTCCCACGCTGGATGTCTGGCGGTGCCTATTCACCACCCAGCGGGCAGCTCTTCGCTGCACCTTCTCCACCCAGCGGGCAGCTCTTCGCTGCACCTTCTCCACCCTGCCGACATCTTTCGCAGTGTGCGGCGGATCCCATACTGGAGAGGCATACTCAAGGATGGGCCTGACGAGTGTCTTATACGCCGTCTCTTTGATTTTGACCGAGCCCACTTTCAGATTCCGCCGGAGGAAGCCCCGGGTTTTGCTGGCTTTGCTGGTCACATTGGAGATGTGGGAGTCCCATCTAAGATCTTGTGATCTCCCAGGTATTTCGTCTCCTCTACTCTTTGAAGGTCTTGGCCGTGGAGTTGATATTTCTTGATCAGGGGACTCCTCTTCCTGGTCACGTGGAGAGTCTGGCATTTACCCGGATGGAAGGACATGCTCCACTTCCTTTCCCAAGATGCCATTCTGTAAAGGTCCTGTTGCAGGTCTTCATGATCCTCAGGCGAATCAACTGTTCTGTGGCAGGCAGTGTCGTCTGCAAAGAGGCGGCTGGTTGAGGCTAATTCCTTTGGAAGATCGTTGATGTAAAACAGAAAGAGGGCTGACCCAAGCACAGATCCTTGGGGGACTCCTGATTCCACAGGGATTACATCGGAAGTAGCTCCATCAACAACCACTCTCTGCTGTCTGCCTGCCAAAAAGCTCTCAATCCATTTGTTGACAGGGCCTCTGATTCCATAATGATGGAGCTTGTGGATGAGAAGAGCATGAGAGACCTTATCAAATGCTTTTTCGAAGTCCATTATTAGGACGTCGGTCTGTTTTCCCCTCTCCATGTTTCCCGAAAACCAGACCCAGAAGTTGGCTCTCACAGGACCTGCCTCTGCGGAAACCATGCTGCTCCTCATTATCTTGTTTGCTTTGGCGTGTCCCATTATCATGCTGACATCACAGCATGTGGTTAGTTACAGCTGGTCTCACCATGCATCTCCATTCCCGTAAGCTCATCTTCCCTTCTTTTTCCTGTTGTCCCTTCTTGCCCCCCCCCCCCCCCCCCCCCCCCCCCCCCCCCCCCCCCCCCCCCCCCCCCCCCCCCCTTAATTTCTTCATAATTAACATTCTTGATTAAATTCAACTTATCATTCGTAACACTGCTTCTAATTTCAGCCTAGAGGAGGTCAATCACGTCTGAAACCGGACTCATTTGCGCGCCAAGACATCTCATGTGAGCGCTCCTGCCCATCACTGTGCTCCAAATAATCCAAATTAACCTTCAACTGACAGGTAAGTCTTGGTTAATATTATAATTATTATTTAATGTGAGAAATAAGTCAACTATTATTTCAAATATTGAGATTTAAGTGCTCAATCTACACGGAATAAACCAAAAAATAGAGCAGGAGGGTGTAAATCTACATAGATCTCTGCCGAGGAATCGATGTACAAAGCCATGCCACTTAGTTTCGTAAAATTCAAAATGGCGGACGATATAAAAAAACAAAAATAAATAATAATAAATATTATAAAAAATATCTCTGAATTCTCAATATTTAATTATGAATCCTCTGTTCTTCCTGCATGCCGCAAGACGCCTCTGAATACATGCGAATCTTTCCCGAACAGCAAACAATTCGATTGAGGAAAGGGTAATTATTTCATGGGGTAGAATATTCTCTTCACGCCTGCTGGCTAAAAATAATTTTTAAAAAACACTTCCGGTGCACTGCGCATGCGGTATCAAAACGAGGCGTCTGAACGTGGCGACTATTTATCCAGAGACCTCATTAGGCATTTGACTCACGAAAAAATCACGAATTTGTGTAATTATCGATTTTTTAAGTGTCAGAAAGCTTAAGTTAGAGACTGATCAAGCAAAATGACGTCGTCGGGTGAATTTGGAAACCCTCTGAGGAAGTTTAAGCTGGTTTTTCTTGGCGAACAGAGTGGTAAGTGGAGTGTAGTCTGCTGTGGTTCACGTTTCTTGCTTCTATTCTCTTTGAGTTTGAGTCTTCATATTATATGATCATGAAGTTAGATGATACAACGTATAGACTAGAAGAATGTGAAACAGAAAAATATTTAGGTGTAATATTTGACAATAATTAAAAATGTTATGCATATATATTCAGAAGAAGGTAGAAAAAGCGAATCAACTGATCCAGCCGAGAGTAGGCTAGTATCAATGTATCATGTGAAATCAAGAGGTCGTTTGACTTCATGGATAAACTTCATAAAGATACTTTTGTTAAATTGTACAAAGCATTAGTTAGGCCACATTTAGAATATGGAATTAGTATTTGGTACACTCATTACACTGTTGGACATTTAGTAGATTTACAGCCAGAAAAAGTTCAGGGAGCCGCTGTAGCTCAGTTGGTGAGTCTGAGTCGCTAGCTCGTAATCCCGCAGGTTTTGCATTGGGCGGGTTCAAACCCAGCTCGGTTCACAGTGGTGTGTCCTTGGGAAAGGCACTTTACTCCTATTTTCCTCACTCCACCCAGGTATCTGACATCAGTAGGGGGAAAAGTCCTAAGATGAGACTTTTCAAAAACCGAGGTCCTGTGTGCGAACGCATGCACAATAGATCTTGCGCACACATTAAAGCCCATCCCACTATTCGGTACGAGTAGGCCGTGTGTGCCGGTGGGATGGATGATGCGAATTCACATAGCACGCATCCTGTGCGCTGTTAGTATTAATGGTCTGAATGATGTTTGTTCGGGAGTGCCCCAAGGATCAGTCCTTGGACCGTGCCTGTTCCTTGCGTACATCAATGATTTGCCAGACAAGTTGGCATCACCAGCCTGTCTCTTTGCGGATGACACAGCAGTGTACAGAGTGGTAGCGGCACCCCAGGACCGTGAACAGCTACAGCATGACCTCCATCAGCTTGCTGAGTGGGAGAAGAGCTGGGACATGGCATTCCATCCTGGTAAATGCACCACCTTACCTGTCACCAGGAAAAGGCACACGCAGGAAAGCCAGTATGAACTTCATGGCCACCAGCTTGAAACTGTTGATTCCATGAAATATCTTAGAGTAACCATCTCAAAGGATCTCAGCTGGAGAAAACATATCCAAACCCTGTTTTTTTTATAGAAGGAATCTGAAAATTAGCTCCCAGCCCATCAGGGAAAAAGCCTACATGTCCTTCATACGTCCCATACTGGAATATGCTTCCACAGTGTGGGACCCTCACCAGCAGCAGGACATTGATAAGCTTGAGGCGGTACAGCGACGAGCAGCAAGGTTTGTGAAGAGACGATTCAGAAACACATCAATCGTCTCAGCTATGATTGATCAGCTGAAGTGGCCATCCCTTCAACATCGCCGAGAAATAGCAAGACTAG
Organism: Phymorhynchus buccinoides; assembly: GCA_017654935.2. Taxonomy (NCBI): domain Eukaryota; kingdom Metazoa; phylum Mollusca; class Gastropoda; order Neogastropoda; family Raphitomidae; genus Phymorhynchus; species Phymorhynchus buccinoides. The sequence goes on from CM065708.1 coordinate 41,435,301, forward strand.
CAATGCTGTTCAAATTGCAGAAAGATTTTGTGTCAATGAAGAGGCTTAAAGAGAAACTCACTCCAGCACCTGAACGCCAGCGTTGCGCCCAAACCAAACAGCTGGCCCTCATCTTCTGCAACTAGTGCAAGACAAAGTACCGGCAGGCTAGCTTCCTACCCCGAACCATCAAAGCATGGAATGACCTCCCTCATCAGGCTGTTGAGGCAGAGACTCTGGACACCTTTGTGTCTAGGGCAACTGTCTCTCAATAACCATACTACGCTTCACATCCCCCCCCCCCCCCCCCCCCCCCCCCCCCCTTCTCTCTCTTCTTCTTATCTATAGATTAGGGCTGAAGTATGAAGTATTCTGTGCATATTTTCCGTAGATCCCCCAGAGTTTACAGTGACAGAATAATCAGCAAATGATTGTGTTCGCTTGAAGGAAAGGAAGGAATGAAGACCGGCAAGCGCGGGGCAGGATAAACATCCCCAACTGGAAGAACAAGAAGAGAAATTAGTGAAAGCTTGTAATTTTAATGATTAGGCTACGTTGCAGTGACCGGCACTTTAGCCTGTAGGATAAATTACAGTGACCAGTAAAATAGCCAGCAGGCTAAAGTGCCAGTCACAGCTATTTAGCTAATGGCCTTCTTCTTCTTCTGCGTTCCATGGCTGTGATGCCACAATGGGTACGTATGTGTCCGTTTTCCAGTTTTCACTGGTGTTCTCACTGCATTCAGCCAACACATTCAGATTTCGGAGGAGACTAACACTGAGTAACTGGTGCAGGTTTTTTTCCTCCTGACTCTATAAAATTTGTATGTCTCTCTCTCTCTCTCTCTCTCTCTCTCTCTCTCTCTCTCTCTCTCTCTCTCTCTCTCTCTCTCTCTCTCTCTCTCTCTCTCTCTCTCTCTCTCTCTCTTGCTTTCTCCCCCCTCTCTGTGACGTCTGTCTCTCTCTGTTTCGTCATTTATATATCTTTCCCTTTCTGTGACTGGCTGTCTGTCTCTCATTGTCTCTCTCCCTCTCTGAGACTGAGTCTCTCTCTCTCTCTCTCTCTCTCTCTCTCTCTCTCTCTCTCTCTCTCTCTCTCTCTCTCTCTCTCTCTCTCTCTCTCTCTCTCTCTTTTAACATGTGTGTGTGTATGTGTGTGAAAGATAGAGACAGAGAGGGAGGGAGAGGGGGAGAGAGAGAAAATGTGTGTGTGTGCGCATGCGCGTGCGTACTTGCTTCTAATGGGTAACTTTGATTTCAATGTGTTTGAATGTGTTTTTTATGGTTATTTGATAAGTATGAATTTTGTATACATGTGCATGCTTTTTCACTTTCAATAGTTTCATTCTTTTTAAAAAAATTTACATTTGTTGTTAATCAATGGTGGTGATTGGTTTTTCTGCTCATTTTTCATTTTTTTATGAGGGCTAGATGCAAACAAGCCTGTATAGTGCTTATTCTTTTCCTTCAATAAAAAAGGTCTGTTCGTTCTCTCTCTCTCTCTCTCTCTCTCTCTCTCTCTCTCTCTCTCTCTCTCTCTCTCTCTCTCTCTCTCTCTCCCTCCCTCTCTCCCTCTCTCCCTCTCTCTCTCTCTCTCTCTCTCTCTCTCTTTCTTCCACTCTCACATTAGCTAGACTTGTCTCTCTGTGACTATCTCTGTTACTCTCAGTCTCTGTTTCTCTCTCTCTCTCTTTCAGTCTGTTTCTCTCTCTCTCTCTCTCTCTCTCTCTCTCTCTCTCTCTCTCTCTCTCTCTCTCTCTCTCTCTCTCTCTCTCTCTCTCTCTCTCTTTCTGTCTCTCTCCATGTTTCTGTCCACCCTCTTACGGTTGCACTAATCTCTCTCTGGTGTATGCCTGCCTGTCATAACCTGCCTATATAATGCTATCTGTTTATGTCTTTCTCTCTCTCTGTTTCTGTCTCCCTCGTCTCTCTCAGTCTCTGTCTCTGTCTCTTTCTCTCTGTCTCTCTCACTGTTCTATTTTTCCCTGTTGATCGGCCTGCTTCATCAAGTTGAAGATTCTGCCGATGTTGGACAAAAAGAGGAGAAACGATGGTCGTGCTCACAGCCAAGCCAAAGCAAGTTAGAAATATGATAAATAAACAAATAAAATAAATAATAAGTAATTAAATAGACATAAATCTTATTAAATGATTAGAAGAACAAAGATGTACACAAAACAAACAGACAAAAGAGGGTGCGGGGAGGGATGCAAATAAATAAAATAAAAAGTACAGTGACCTAGTCTGATTAGTTTGGGTTGGGACTGGACTAGGTCCCCAGCTTGCTGGGGCTGGGGTCTGAAAAGCGTTTTAGCCTGTCCGGCAGCTCCACTAATGCTGGACCAGGCCCACAGTTGCCAGACCAGAAGAGAGAAACAGAAATAGCTGTAGAAAATCGGGGGGGGGGGGGGGGGGGCTATTATGGAGACCAGAGGGAGGGGAGAATCAAGGGATGGGATGGGGGGTGGAGTTGTGGTGGTCCAATCAGATTTGGGAGCCAAGTCTGGACCTGAAGAGGTCCAGGGACTCAGCTTCCACTGTGTCCTGGGGAAGCACATTCCAGTCTGGGATTGTCCGGGGAAAGAAGGACATTTTCCTGTACAGAGTATGACAGGATGGTACGTCGTACGCCTTGGTGTTTGATTTCCTGGCACCTCATCTTGTGCCTGATCTAGCACCTCATGGAAAATAGTCCAAGTGCCACACATCTACTGTGAAGTTTCAGGGGTAATGGGAAGACGCTGTCCACCAGAACCCAAGAGGAAGTGCACTAGAGTACATTGACACTAATTATTCACAAGTCCCAGACACTCTCCACCAGAACCAAAGAGGAAGTGCACTAGAGTACATTGACACCAATATTCACAAGTCCCAGACACTCTCCACCAGAACCGAAGAGGAAGTGCACTAGAGTACATTGACACCAATATTCACAAGTCCCAGACACTCTCCACCAGAACCGAAGAGGAAGTGCACTAGAGTACATTGACACCAATTATTCACAAGTCCCAGACACTCTCCACCAGAACCGAAGAGGAAGTGCACTAGAGTACATTGTATTGACACCAATTATTCACAAGTCCCAGACACTCCCCACCAGAACCAAAGAGGAAGTGCACTAGAGTACATTGACACCAATATTCACAAGTCCCAGACACTCTCCACCAGAACCAAAGAGGAAGTGCACTAGAGTACATTAACACCAATTATTCACAAGTCCAATGGACATGTGCGACTGACCAAGGGTCAGAATGTGTACAGAGATGGAAAAACTTACCCCACCCTAGCCACTTAATATACTCTGCAAATTTGAAAGCAGACACTGAAGCCCTCAAAGCCAGATACAATCCAAAGTGGTCATGTTCACAGGCTTTTTTCCTTGATGCAGCTCACAGACCCTGTTAGAAAGACCTCAGTGAACTGATGGCAGTACTGGTGAGCCAACTGAAATCAAAGCCAGATCTATACAACTTACACACTTGTCCAGAGGGTTTCTTCCTTGATGCAGCTCACAAACCATGTTAGAAAGACCTCAGTGAACTGATGACATTGACAGTACTGGTGAGCCAACTGAAATCAAAGCCAGATCTATGCAACTTACACACTTGTCCAGAGGGTTTCTTCCTTGATGCAGCTCACAAACCATGTTAGAAAGACCTCAGTGAACTGATGACATTGACAGTACTGGTGAGCCAACTGAAATCAAAGCCAGATCTATACAACTTACACACTTGTCCAGAGGGTTTCATCCTTGATGCAGCTCACAAACCATGTTAGAAAGACTGAAATCAAAGCCAGATACAATCCAACAGTGGTCATCTTCACAGGGTTTCTTCCTTGAAGTAGCTCACAAACCCTGTTAGAAAGACCTCAATGAACTGATGACATTGACAATACTGACGAGCCTCTCCTGTTGTGCAGACCTGGTCCTGCTGTGTGTTCCAACAGCATGGAAACTGTTCTTGCCATCAGAATTGCAGTCATTCACATAATGATAAATACATTAAAATATATGGAGTGGTTTGGTGCAAGTTGTGTTGTCATTGCACTGTTTTACGGTTCATTTCTTTCGACATGCTTTCTGCCAAAGCTGTATCATCATCAAAAAAAACAACAACACTTGTTTAACTTTGCAATATTTCGGATTCTTTGTTGATATATCCTTCTACTCACTGGTATGGCTACAGTGCAGCTGAAGCTGTGTTGACTTGCAGGGTGGTCGTGTAGGCAATGACCTGCGTTGTGGCAAATGACATGTTCTTTGAATCTGGCTACAGTGCAGCTGAAGCTGTGTTGACTTGCAGGGTGGTCGTGTAGGCAATGACCTGCGTTGTGGCAAATGACATGTTCTTTGAATCTGGCTACAGTGCAGCTGAAGCTGTGTTGACTTGCAGGGTGGTCGTGTAGGCAATGACCTGCGTTGTGGCAAATGACATGTTCTTTGAATCTGGCTACAGTGCAGCTGAAGCTGTGTTGACTTGCAGGGTGGTCGTGTAGGCAATGACCTGCGTTGTGGCAAATGACATGTTCTTTGAATCTGGTTGCTTGGTGCTGTGCACATCCAAGCTCAGGGTGCTTTTTGTGTTCAACATTTGTCTCGTGTGAGGTTGTACATTATGCCTTGTGTGAGGTTGTACATTATGCCTCGTGTTGTGCTGATAATGCTCTAGTTACACCATATGTTCAACGTTTGCCTCGTGTGAGGTTGTACATTATGCCTCGTGTTGTGCTGATAATGCTCTAGTTACACCATATGTTCAACGTTTGCCTCGTGTGAGGTTGTACATTATGCCGTGTGTTGTGCTGATAATGCTCTAGGTACACCATATGTTCAACGTTTGTCTCGTGTGAGGTTGTACATTATGCCGTGTGTTGTGCTGATAATGCTCTAGTTACACCATATGTTCAACGTTTGTCTCGTGTGAGGTTGTACATTATGCCTCGTGTGAGGTTGTACATTAAAGTCATTATGCCTCGTGTGAGGTTGTACATTATGCCTCGTGTGAGGTTGTACATTATGCCTCGTGTGAGGTTGTACATTATGCCTCGTGTGAGGTTGTACATTATGCCTCGTGTGAGGTTGTACATTATGCCGTGTGTTGTGCTGATAATGCTCTAGTTACACCATATGTTCAACATTTGTCTCGTGTGAGGTTGTACATTAAAGTCATTATGCCTCGTGTGAGGTTGTACATTATGCCTCGTGTGAGGTTGTACATTATGCCTCGTGTGAGGTTGTACATTATGCCTCGTGTTGTGCTGATAATGCTCTAGTTATACCTGGATCCTTTTCTTCTGTACATTTTGTTATTACATTTACATTTTCACAATTCTTCATAGTATATTCATAATACAAAATTACAAGGAATGCTTTTAGTTTTACCTAAATGCATCTTTTACTGTATCATTCTGATATTTTTTTATTTTATTTTTTCAGTCGGCAAGACATCACTTATCACACGATTTATGTATGACAGCTTCGACAATACGTACCAGGTGAGCCTGTATATCCGTTATTATTCTCTGTATCTCTGTCGGTGCCATTGATTTCTTTGTATGCTTCATGTTAACTGTATCTCTGTGCCATTGATTTCTTTGTATGCTTCATGTTAACTGTATCTCTGTCGGTGCCTTGTATGCTTCATGTTAACTGTATCTCTGTCGGTGCCATTGATTTCTTTGTATGCTTCATGTTAACTGTATCTCTTTGTTGTCAATGTTTAATTACTTTGTCATTTTGTGTACTTCATGTTAACTGTATCTCTTTGTTGTCAATCTTTATATTAAAAGCCAAGTGTGTGTCTGTGTGAAACACAAAACGGGCCTTATAACTCCGCCGTTTTCGACCGAATCGCTTCAAATTTGCTGTGAGCCCTAACGGGGCGATGGCAACGGCAACCGAGGCGGCCGTGTCATTTGCGCGGTTTGGCAAATGCGCGAAACGCGTATCCACCGGCCTCTCGGCGCCCGTATCTCCAGTATTTCTCGACCGATTGCCTTCAAATTTGGCAGGTAGATGACCGGGGACGGTGACTATCCTTGTGCTGGACTCGGTATCAGTAACAGGTTACCAGGTGCCCGTGTGTTTGTGTAGGGGGGCGGGAGTGGGGATGGGTGGGGTGGGGGGTGGGGTGGGGGTGGGTGGGGTGGGGGGGCAGTGGGGAGTCTGTCTGTCTCTGTCTTTTTCTGTCTGTCTCTCTCTCTGTGTATGTTTGTTTGTGTCTCTCTCACTTTCTTTCTGTCTCCCCCCCCCCCCCCCCCTCTCTCTCTCTCTCTCTCTCTTTGTAAAGGGGGCGCGGGGTATGGTGGGGTGTGTGCGGGGGGGGGTGTTCAGGGGGTTGGGGATGGTGCGGTGGGGGGTGTTCAGGGGGGGGGGGGGGGGGGGGGGGGATGGTGGGGTGGTGCGGGGGTGTGTTCAGGTGGGGGGTGTTCAGGTGGGGGTGGTGCGGTGGGGGGTGGGGGGGGGGGGGGGGGGGGGGACGGGGGATGGTGGGGGTGGGGGGGGGGGTGGGGGGGGGGGGGGGGGGGGGGGGGGATGGTGGGGTGTGTGTGGGGGGGGGGTGTTCAGGGGGGGGCGACGGGGGATGGTGCGGTGGGGGGGGGTGGGGGGGGGTGCGGTGGGGGGTGTTCACGGAGAAGAATGAATGTTTTTGTTGTGGGTCCCGAGATTTACCAAAACGGACCTACAATGGTTGAACCACAGATTAACAACCTCTCTGGTTGAACTAAGTAGGCTTTCAGTTCGTTTTTCTTTTTAGTCCTTTGCCGATCTACGAGCGCAAAGGAGTATGTTTTTGTTCAGGTTTGTTTTCCTTCTTTTGTTTGTTTGTTTGTTGTTCTTTTCTGTCTGTCCCAAGGATCTCCCGAACCGCTTGACCGAATCGCTTCAAATTTTGTGTGGTGGTGTGTCCCCATGAGAGGAAGGCATCCGCACAAAACTTTTCGCCACCTTGACCTTGGTGTATGACCTTGAAAACTGAAAATCGTTAAGGGGCCATAACTTCCACACCGCAGGTCCTACAGTCTTGAAACTTGGCATGGAGGTACTTTCGCTTATGGCCGTTCTCATGATGGCATACCGATCAAGGTCAAGGCCAGGGAGATCGGTACGCCTTGAAAGTGGTAGGGGTCTAATGATTGGGTTTTTCTGTCCCAAGCATATCTCCCGAACCGCTTCACCGAATCGTTTCCAATTTTGTGTGGTGGCGTGTCACCATGAGAGGAAGGCATCCGCGCATAAATTATCACCGTCGTGACCTTGACCTTGGTGTATGACCGTGAAAACCGAATTTTTTTAAGGGGCTATAACGTCCACACCGTTGGTCTTAGAGACTTCAAACTTGGCATGTAGGTACTTTAGCTTATGGCCGTTCTGATGATTGCATATCAAGGTCAAGGTCAGGGAGATCGGTAGGCCTTGAAAGTGGTAGGGGTATAAAAATTGGGTTTTAAGCCACAAAAGTAAAAATATAATATTTTGTGGACCCGGCGAAACCGGTACGCAGTGTTACCGGTACTTGGCGTTACCTGTACTAGGCGTTGCCGGTACTCAGCGTTTTGCTAGTGTTTAATTACTTTGTATGCTTCATGTTAACTGTATCTCTTTGTTGTCAATGTTTAATTACTTTGTGTACTTCATGTTAACTGTCTTGTTTATTCAAAGTATTTAGTCAATTACTGTTACTCATTGCTTGTTGCAGTAGTTGTACATGTAGTAGTAAATACAGGGTTCGTACAGTCTTTAATGTCTGGAAAAGTCTTGGAAAATGGAAAAATGGGGTGAGTGATGGTAATGGTGTGTGTGTGTGCGTGCATGTGTGTGTGTGTGTATATGTGTGCGTGTATGTGTGGGTGGGGTGTGTGTGTGTATGTGTATGCCTATTTGCATGCATGTGTGTGAGCAATTTGTTTTTGTTGTTGAATTTTTTGCTTTTAATTTTTGTTGTTAAGCGCATAGAGCTCCACATTTGGTGGAGGAGTGCGCTATATAAATTATTCACTATTATTATTATTACTAGCGCAACGCCGTGTACCGGTAATGCCTAGTAACGGTAACGCCTAGTAATGGTAACGCCAAGTACTGGTAACGCTGAGTACAGCAAATTTGAAGCGATTCGGTTAAGGAAAGGCGGAGTTATAAGGCCCCGTTTCCCGTTGGCGTTGCTCTGAGAGTGACGCGCTCTCCCTAGTAACGGTAACGCCTAGTAACGGTAACGCCAAGTACTGGTAACGCTGAGTACAGCAAATTTGAAGCTATTCGGTTAAGAAAAGGCGGAGTGATAAGGCCCCGTTTCCTGTTGGCGCTGCTCTGAGAGTGATGCGATCTCCCTAGTAACGGTAACGCCTAGTAACTTTAACGCCAAGTACTGGTAGCGCTGAGTACAGCAAATTTGAAGTGATTCGGTTAAGAAAAGGCGGAGTTATAAGGCCCTGTTTCCCGTTGGCGCTGCTCTGAGAGTGATGCGCTCTTCCTAGTAACGGTAACGCCAAGTACTGGTAACACTGAGTACAGCAAATTTGAAGAAATTCGGATAAGAAATGGTGGAGTTATAAGGCCCCGTTTCCCGTTGGCGCTGCTGTGAGAGTGACACACTCTCCCGATTCTCTTCAAATTTGCTGGCAGGCTTTGCTCCGGCCACAGCAAGCCTGACAGCAAATTTGAAGCGATTCGGTTACGAAACGGCGGAGTTATTTGTGAAAAGGTGAAGCGGCGTATAGCGTGCGTTTCTGAACCGATTCCCTTCCGGTTTGGCACACCGATAGTCACCGTCCCTGGTCATCTACCTGCCAAATTCGAAGGCAATCGGCCCAGAAACGCCGGAGATACAGGCGCCGAGAGGCCGGCGGATGTGCGTTTCACGCATTTGCCATCGCCCCGTTAGGGCTCACAGCAAATTTGAAGCGATTCGGTTTCTGTGTAATGAAAGGCCCGTTTTGTGTTTCAGACACACACACACACACACACACACACACACACACACACACACACACACACACACACACACACACACACACACACACACGGATGGACGGACACTTGGCTTTTTACTATATGATTATTATTATATTTCATGGGTCAAAGAAAGCTCTTGTAGAGCTAAAATGTACAACAAGGCTTCCAATTTTCTGTGATTTGGTGGATTTCAGTTCAGTGAAAAATATTAGTTTCAGGTATGAACCATTTACTGATTAGTGTAGATATACATTAAATGATAAGTTAACTAACAAAGACATGAGGAAATGAAAAAGATCATAGCTATTTGAATATCATCAACTAATATGCAGCTGCTTATTTTGCTATTACAGTGGAACCTCCTTTATAAGACCTCCCATTATAAGACCTCCCATTATAAGACCTCCCATTATAAGACCTCCCAATATAAGACCTCCCATTATAAGACCTCATTTTGGATGATGTTTGAAGGTCTTATAAGGGAGGTTCCACTGTATTTTAGATGATTTTTGAAGGTCTTATAAGGGAGGTTCCACTGTATTTTAGATGATTTTTGAAGGTCTTATAAGGGAGGTTCCACTGTATTTTTGTCATTTTCTTTAACAATAAATGGAATGGGGTTGATTTTTTTTTTCAGGCCACCATTGGTATCGACTTCCTGTCCAAAACCATGTACCTTGAAGACAGAACGGTGAGTCAAACCCTAACCCTAACCCTAGACAGAACGGTGAGTCAAACCCTAACCCTAACCCTAGACAGAACGGTGAGTCAAACCCTAACCCTAACCCTAACCCTAGGCCACCATTGGTATCGACTTCCTGTCCAATACCATGTACCTTAAAGACAGAACGGTGAGTCAAACCCTAACCCTAACCCTAACCTTGAAGACAGAACGGTGAGTCATGGTGCTGATCTGTTGTTTTTCAACTGTAAATGCTCTTTTCTCTATTATAACTCTGTCAAACTCAATGCAGGGATGCATCTAGAGCGCGGCATTGCCGCAAAATTGTTGATGTTCCCGCAAAAATAAAAATATGCTGCGGGAAAATCACCCCAAATTTTGTGAAATCCCGCAAACGAAACAATTGTTTGAAAATAACTTGTTCGGCACTAGGCCTAGATTGTGTGGCTGCGTGGGCTGTACCGAGTCTGCATTTCGTTTCGACAGTAAAGAACGAGCATTTTGATTGGGTCTTAAAAATAGCATAGCCAATCAACGGCTTTCTCTTTCATTTACTATTTCCGGGCGCAGTGTAAGCGAGCCCGCTCAAAAATGGCATCGCTTCTGGATTATTTTACTGTGACTTCTAAAAAGAAAGAAAACAGTGCGACTGTGGAGTGCAACATTGATCAACAACCTTGTTGTTCCTCATCAGCAGTTAGTGATGACAACGGGGAAAGTTCATCGAATGACGAAGCATCGGATCAGGACTGTGATGTCATCGACGATCCCATTGCTAGTAGTGTCGCTCCACCACCTTTCAAAAAGCGAAAGCATGAGTTCATGGAAAGTTGGAAAAAAAGCAGACCCTGGCTAGAATTTGACAGCGAATCAAAAGCAATGTTTTGTGACTGGTGCTTACAAAGCAAAAAGAACAATGCGTTCATCACAGGTTGTAAAAATGTCCGCACTACATCCCTTGATCGACACGTTAACTGGCATTGATTTACCCCCGCCGCCCTAACTATTTCCAGATCCCCCCAAATTTCCACACCAAGGGGGGCAATGCCCCCCAGTTTAGAAATTTCTAGATGCATCCCTGTCAATGTACCTTGAAGACAGAACGGTGAGTCATGGTGCTGATCTGTTGTTTTTCAACTGTAAATGCTCTACAAATCATTTTAATCTGGTCTTGATATCCTTGTGTCATCCACTGACCAGCCACCCTCTTCATGCTGAGCAAAACAAAGCATTTTAATCTGGTCTTGATATCCTTTTAAAATGTGTATGAAGATTCATCACAATGGAAAACGCTTTTTATAAAAGTACCCATTTTGTAAAGAGCACAAAATTATCTTTATTTTGAGATCAAACATGTTATATTTTATTTATTTAGTTAGCTCATAAGATCCCATTAAATTAAAATTGAGCTTTTTTCCAGCATGATTTTGTTCTCAAATCAAAGAAGTTTTAGCATAACAAAAGCACTTTTTATGAATATGCATGTTTTAGACATTAGGCTTTACCTTGACATGGCTTGCAAACATGACGTGATCAGTTTAATATGGAACCCAAAACAACCACCCACACACCCTTTTTTCTTTTTTTCTTTTTTTTTGGAACAAACGAGACAGAGACGGAGTATCCATTCATGCTCTCATCCTTCGCCTCCATCCTAACCCAACCCCTACCTCACCCCCCTTTCCCTTTCTTGTGACACTTTGATTAACGGGCCTTTGTCACACAGATGGTTTCATATCTCAGATTCTTTGAACTGATATGTAGGCCTATGTTAGAATCGAAAGGCTTCGCCACGTGAAAGTTTTCAAAAATAAATCAATATGTTGTATTTAATTGAGCTGACAAGGGCAACACCACATAATTGAAAAGGGTTCCTTGTGTACACATTTCAACAAAACCAAAACAAATAAACAAAGCAAACAACATCGGCAACAACAACTGGTCATCTTTGGCAGGTTTTAACCCTCTTGTGCCTGACGCTCTGTGCTCTCAATCACCTCTGAAATCCTAGCCCAAGGGACGTCACTCCGTACAAAAGGGGGGGTAGCGTCAGAAAAATAATAAAATAAAATATACCCTACCAGATTTTTATTTTTTTTTTTTTTTAAATGTGTTGCCGAGATGTCTGTCTGATTTGCAAAATGAATTTCAAGATGTTATGGATGGATGGCTCCACAAAAAGAATCAAAATGCCAAAGTGTATTCGCAAACTGCATTCACTAGTCATTCACTGCCTACTTTTGCAGACTGTCGAAGCCTAAGACGACTGAAATGGAAATGTAGATCAAAATCATTCACTTACCCTTTCACTTCACGATCTTATAATTCCTATCTTTCACAAACAAAGGAATTTTCATCGCTGTCATCACTCAGTGGATGCATAACGACTCATCATCCATGATGTAAAAGTCGGGAAAATACCGATGTCAGTAACACGACTTAAAAAATTTGCATCGATCGAACAAAAACAAGCTCGCTGCCGAAATAGGTCAGAATACACTCCTTACTCATCACTTCGCGATCTCATAAGTCCTATCTTTCACAAAAATAGGACTATTCATCGCTTTCCTCAGTCAATGGACGCCATAACTGTTCGTCATCCATATTGGAAAAATCACGAAAATGCCGAAGTCAGTCACTAATTTTCAAAAATTCATATATTTCAAACCAATCGGCCTAGAAGCCATTGCAAGCGACAGGACGGAAGTGTAATCTATTGCGAAAGCGAGGCTGAAGCGCTCACGTGACTGCCATGTGATAGAAACAAAATGGAAGCGCCCAAACCAGCCACGTGGAATCCGTACGTTCCCGAACGTTTTAGACGTTTCCGATCCGATTTTTTTTTTAAACGTTCCCGACCGTTCACCGCACAAGAGAGTTAAGGCAGCAACAACAACTGGTCATTGGCAGTTTTTACCAGCCAGAGGGCGAAGTTGGTAATTTACCAGCCACAAACGAAGAGGGCGAAGCTGGTAATTTACCAGCCACAAACGAAGAGGGCGAAGCTGGTAATTTACCAGCCACAAACGAAGAGGGCGAAGCTGGTAATTTACCAGCCACAAACGAAGAGGGCGAAGCTGGTAATTTACCAGCCACAAACGAAGAGGGCGAAGCTGGTAATTTACCAGCCACAAACGAAGAGGGCGAAGCTGGTAATTTACCAGCCACAAACGAAGAGGGCGTAGCTGGTAATTTACCAGCCACAAACGAAGAGGGCGAAGCTGGTAATTTACCAGCCACAAACGAAGAGGGCGAAGCTGGTAATTTACCAGCCACAAACGAAGAGGGCGAAGCTGGTAATTTACCAGCCACAAACGAAGAGGGCGAAGCTGGTAATTTACCAGCCGCGTATGAAGAGGGCGAAGCTGGTAATTTACCAGCCACAAACGAAGAGGGCGAAGCTGGTAATTTACCAGCCACAAACGAAGAGGGCGAAGCTGGTAATTTACCAGCCGCGTATGAAGAGGGCGAAGCTGGTAATTTACCAGCCACAAACGAAGAGGGCGAAGCTGGTAATTTACCAGCCACAAACGAAGAGGGCGAAGCTGGTAATTTACCAGCCGCGTATGAAGAGGGCGAAGCTGGTAATTTACCAGCCACAAACGAAGAGGGCGAAGCTGGTAATTTACCAGCCACGAGCGAAGAGGGCGAAGCTGGTAATTTACCAGCCACGAGCGAAGAGGGCGTAGCTGGTAATTTACCAGCCATGAACGAAGAGGGCGAAGCTGGTAATTTACCAGCCACGAGCGAAGAGGGCGAAGCTGGTAATTTACCAGCCACGAGCGAAGAGGGCGAAGCTGGTAATTTACCAGCCACGAGCGAAGAGGGCGTAGCTGGTAATTTACCAGCCACGAGCGAAGAGGGCGTAGCTGGTAATTTACCAGCCACGTACGAAGAGGGCGAAGCTGGTAATTTACCAGCCACAAACGAAGAGGGCGAAGCTGGTAATTTACCAGCCACGAGCGAAGAGGGCGAAGCTGGTAATTTACCAGCCACGAGCGAAGAGAGCGAAGCTGGTAATTTACCAGCCACGAGCGAAGAGGGTAAAGCTGGTAATTTACCAGCCACGAACGAAGAGGGCGAAGCTGGTAATTTACCAGCCACGAGCGAAGAGGGCGAAGCTGGTAATTTACCAGCCACGAGCGAAGAGGGCGAAGCTGGTAATTTACCAGCCACGAGCGAAGAGAGCGTAGCTGGTAATTTACCAGCCACGTATGAAGAGGGCGAAGCTGGTAATTTACCAGCCTGGAACGAAGAGGGCGAAGCTGGTAATTTACCAGCCACGAACGAAGATAGTAAAGTTGGTAATTTACCAGCCGCGTATGAAGAGGGCGAAGCTGGTAATTTACCAGCCGCGTATGAAGAGGGCGAAGCTGGTAATTTACCAGCCACGAGCGAAGAGAGCATAGCTGGTAATTTACCAGCCATGAGCGAAGAGGGCAAAGCTGGTAATTTACCAGCCACGAGCGAAGAGAGCGAAGCTGGTAATTTACCAGCCACGAGCGAAGAGGGTGAAGCTGGTAATTTACCAGCCACGAGCGAAGAGAGCGTAGCTGGTAATTTACCAGTCACGAGCGAAGAGGGCGTAGCTGGTAATTTACCAGCTGCGTATGAAGAGGGCGAAGCTGGTAATTTACCAGCCACGAGCGAAGAGAGCGTAGCTGGTAATTTACCAGCTGCGTATGAAGAGGGCGAAGCTGGTAATTTACCAGCCACAAGCGAAGAGGGCGAAGCTGGTAATTTACCAGCCATGAGCGAAGAGAGCGTAGCTGGTAATTTACCAGCTGCGTATATGAAGAGGGCGAAGCTGGTAATTTACCAGCCATGAGCGAAGAGGGCGAAGCTGGTAATTTACCAGCCACGAGCGAAGAGGGCGTAGCTGGTAATTTACCAGCCACGTATGAAGAGGGCGAAGCTGGTAATTTACCAGCCACGAGCGAAGAGTGCGTAGCTGGTAATTTACCAGCCACGAGCGAAGAGAGCGAAGCTGGTAATTTACCAGCCACGAGCGAAGAGAGCAAAGCTGGTAATTTACCAGCCACGTATGAAGAGGGCGAAGCTGGTAATTTACCAGCCACGTAAGAAGAGGGCGAAGCTGGTAATTTACCAGCCTGAAACGAAGAGGGCGAAGTTGGTAATTTACCAGCCTGGAACGAAGAGGGCGAAGCTGGTAATTTACCAGCCATGAGCGAAGAGGGTGAAGTTGGTAATTTACCAGCCACGAACGAAGATAGCAAAGTTGGTAATTTACCAGCCGCGTACGAAGAGGGCGAAGCTGGTAGTTTACCAGCCGCGAATGAAGAGGGCGAAGCTGGTAATGTTTTGAGCGATTTCTGTTTGTTCCTGGCTATGTGACTAATGTGACTATCTTCATGCCTTTCATGCCTTTATCATTCATTTATCAATAAACAATCACAAATCAATTTCTGTTGCTATGTATGTTACCACAATAACATTTGAATGGAGGGACCTAGGACACTCAAATTCTGCATGTGGATAGGTACTTAGCATCTAAGCCAAGTTTTAAAAACGAAGGTCATAAGTTAAAGGTCAAGGTCAATGGAGCCGAAAATGCTGCCAATCATCTGGCATGATAACGTTTGAACGGAGGAACCTAGGACGTTCAAAATTTGCATACAGATAAGTACTCTGTACTAAGGATATCTAGGCCAGGTTTGAAAAAGGTCATTGGTAAGGTGAAGGTCGCTGGAGCCGAAACTGCTCTATCTGTCTATCTTTGTTACCACAATAACGTTTGAACGGAGGGACCTAGGATGATCAAATTTTGCAGTGAATAGGTACTAAGAAGGTTTAGACCAAGTTCGAAAATGAAGGTCATAGGTCAAAAGTCAAGGTCACTGGAGCTGAAAATGCTCACGAGCACCTGGATAATGTTTGAATGGAAGAACCTAGGGCACTCAAATTTTGCATGCTGCTAAATATTAAGGATATCTAGGCCAGGTTCAGAAATGAAGATCATTGGTCAAAGGTCAAGGTCACTGGAGCCAAAAATGCTGCTGAGCACCTGGGCCTGTATTCACTTTGAATTAGTATGAGACTTGTCATCATGAGGTCTTAGTAGTCCTAAAGTTTCCAGCTGCGTGGTGAAGCACTGCAGCCGAAAATGCTGTAGCACGGCTGGTGATCTAGCGTCATAACGCTCTAGTTTCAGTGACATATTGATATTGTCTGTTTGTTATGTATGTGTGTTACCATAATAACGTTTGAACGGTGGGACCTGGCTCAAATTTTGCATTCACATAGGCAATTAGGATATCTAGGCCTATTTCGAAATTGAAGGTCATCGGCCAAAGCTCAAGATCACTTGATGGTGATATAGCGTCTTCACGCTCTGGTTGTTCCTGTTGTGCCACAGATTCGGCTTCAGTTGTGGGACACTGCTGGCCAGGAAAGATTCCGCAGCCTCATCCCCAGCTACATACGAGACTCCTCCGTAGCCGTCGTCGTCTATGACATCACAAGTGAGTCAGAAAAACAAACATTGATTTTTTTGTAGAGCAATTTTAGAATCAATTTTTGTAAATGAATCACCCTTATGTGAACAATGCAGAAGACAACATTTGTTGACAAAGCTTGAACATTTGTAGTCTGTAACTTTTTGGGGTTTTTACTCTTTTTTTATGATATAAAAAAAAAATCCCTATCTTTTTGCTTTGTGATGTGCAGACACCAATTCTTTCCACCAGACGTCCAAATGGATTGACGACGTGAGGGCAGAGAGAGGCAGTGACGTCATCATCATGCTGTTTCTTTATGTGCAGACGCCAATTCTTTCCACCAGACGTCCAAATGGATTGACGATGTGCGGACAGAGAGAGGCAGTGACGTCATCATCATGCTGTTTCTTTATGTGCAGACGCCAATTCTTTCCACCAGACGTCCAAATGGATTGACGATGTGAGGACAGAGAGAGGCAGTGACGTCATCATCATGCTTGTAGGGAACAAAACAGATCTGTCGGACAAAAGGTGAGATTTTTAACATTGAATTTGGGTCGCATTCCATCTCAAATCTTGCTGATTGTGTATGACTGTCTTTGTGTTTCTGTCTAAGTCTGTATCCGTCTGTCTAAGTCTGTATCCGTCTGTCTAAGTCTGTATCCGTCTGTCTAAGTCTGTATACGTCTGTCTAAGTCTGTATCTGTCTGTCTAATTCTGTATCTGTCTGTCTAAGTCTGTATCCGTCTGTCTAAGTCTGTATCCGTCTGTCTAAGTCTGTATACGTCTGTCTAATTCTGTATCTGTCTGTCTAAGTCTGTATCCGTCTGTCTAATTCTGTATCTGTCTGTCTAAGCCTTTATCCGTCTGTCTAATTATCACCCGCGGAGTTTACGGAGCGAAGGTAATATTGTTTTTGTTGTGTAAGTGGCTGTGTATGTATGTATGTATGTATGTATGTATGTATGTATGTATGCAGACCTGCCTACTGCTACGATTTGGCCGTAGCGGCTACGAAAAATAAAGCTTGGCTACGGAGCTACGGCAACCTTAACATTGCTACGGAGAAAACAAAATGCCGCCGCATTTTATTTTTGCTTATGCCGTTCCCGGTTTTGTCTGTTTCTAAGAGCAGACGCTGTGTCACGCGCGATAACCTAGTCACTTCCGTTTTTATCAGTGACTGCGCATGCGTTCTTATTACTTTCTCTGAGAGAAAAATGGCGGACTCCAGCAGCAGTAGCGATTCAGGAGATGTTTCAAACGAAAAAAAAACGAACCCAAACCAGAAAACGAAAATCATCTGGCACACCATCTTGTTCTAAGAAAAAACATCGGCCTGACGCACAAGTTTTCAAAATAGCTTACACGGAGGAGTGGCCTTGCATCGTCAGAAGTCAACTTGGTGCGAACCATGCTCACTCAGTCACTGCAACCTCTGCCATGCAGACTTCGCTGTGAATCATGGCGGTAGAGATGACCGTCAACACGTTCAAACATAAACAGTACGTTTCGGCTCAGGAAGAGAACAAATTGATTGCCGTCGTTTGTGGATGCTACGAAAAAATTTGCCATGCTACTGAAAATTGATGGCTGGGCTACTGATTGGGAAAATTCCAAGTAGGCAGGTCTGTGTATGTATGTGGGTTTGTTAACAGCATATCACCATGAAGGAATAAAGATAGGAAGATGAAACTTGATGTGCATGTAGGCTAGGTACTGTAGATGTGCCTTTTGGTGTATGACCTTGAAAACTGAAAATCTATTTTTAGCCATATCTCGGGCACCAGTCGACATATGATGTTGAAACTTGGTATGAATGTGGTTTGGCTTATGCTCCTTCCGAATATTGTTGACCAGTCAAGGTCAAGGAGATCGCTGGACCCTGAAAATCAGGGGGGTTGGAAAAATGGTGTTCCCAAGATAACAGCATATTACCATGAAGGAAAAAGGATAGGAAGATGAAACTTGATGTGCATGTAGGCTAGGTACTGTAGATGTGCCTTTTGGTGTCAAGGTCAATCATGACCTTGACGTATGACCTTGAAAACTGAAAACTATTTTTAGCCATATCTCAGGCACCAGTCGACATAGGATGTTGAAACTTGGTATGAAGGTGGTTTGGCTTATGCTCCTTCTGAATATTGTTGACCAATCAAGGTCAAGGTCACATGCCAGGGTCTTGACCTTGACCCCAAAAGGCACATTTACAATACCCAGCCAACATTCCCACCTGATTTCATCTTGGGAACTCCATTTTTCCGCCCCCCCCGATGTTTATGGGAAATCTACTCATCAAGATAGGGACAGTCAGCAGCAGAAACAGTAAGATAGTGACAGTATGCAGCAGCAGCAAGATAATCACAGTCATCCTCCGAAGTCGGGGTGTGGCTGGGTAACTCCGCGGGTGATTCTCGAATGCTACATTCGATAACTTTTCAATCTAGTTCTATATCCATCTGTCTAAGTCTGTATCCGTCTGTCTAAGTCTGTATCTGTCCGTCTAAGCCTGTATCCGTCTGTGTTTGTCTGTCTAAGTCTGTATCCGCCTGAATCCATCTGTCTAAGTCTGTATCCGTCTGGCTAAGTCTGTATCCACCTGTCTAAGTCTGTATCCGTCTAAGTCTGTATCCGGCTGTCTAAGTCTGTATCCGTCTGGCTAAGTCTGTATCCGTCTGTGTTCGTCGTTAGTCTCTTTCGTTTTGGTGGTGGTGGTGTTTCTTGTTTTCTTGTTTGTTTTTCCTATCTCTACCCCTACCTAACCCCCACTTCTCACATTTTCTCTCTCGTTTTGATCTGTTCTTGTTTTCTTGCTTTTGATTGCTAAGCATGTGACTTTGATATGATCAATGTCATTGGAAGATTGAAAGGCAAGGATCTGGACCATTCAAAATACTCTGAAGATTTTGTTCGTTAAAATGTTATATGTTTAATTTTCAGACAAGTCATATCACAGGAGGAAGAGTAATTCCTTGGCCACTCTGTGCACTAATGGTCACAAATACGTTGCCATTTTTCGCTCTTTCTCCATGGCAATATGGTGATTTGCAAGTCATATTATTACTACTAGCGCAACTCCGAGTACCGGTAACGCCTAGTAACGGTAACGCCAAGTACTGGTAACGCTGAGTACAGCAAATTTGAAGCGATTCGGTTAAGAAACGGCGGAGTTATAAGGCCCCGTTTCCCGTTGGCGCTGCTCTGAGAGTGACGCGCTCTCCCTAGTAACGGTAACGCCTAGTAACGGTAACGCCAAGTACTGGTAACGCTGAGTACAGCAAATTTGAAGCGATTCAGTTAAGAAAAGGCGGAGTTATAAGGCCCCGTTTCCCGTTGGCGCTGCTCTGAGAGTGATGCGCTCTCCCTAGTAACGGCAATGCTAAGTACTGGTAACGAAGAGTACAGCAAATTTGAAGCGATTCGGTTAAGAAACGGCGGAGTTATAAGGCCCCGTTTCCCGTTGGCGCTGCTCTGAGAGTGACGCGTTCTCCCGATTCTCTTCACATTTGCTGCCAGGCTTTGCCCCGGCCACAGCAAGCCTGACAGCAAATTTGAAGCGATTCGGTTAAGAAACGGCGGAGTTATTTGCGAAAAGGTGAAGCGGCGTATATCGCGCGCGTTGATGAATCGATTCGCTTCCGGTTTGGCGCACAGATAGTCACTGTCCCCGGTCATCTACCTTCCAAATTCGAAGGCAATATGTCCAGAAATACCGGAGATACGGGCGCCGAGAGGCCGGCATTTGCCAAACCGCGCAAATGACATGACCACCTCGGTTGCCGTTGCCATCGCCCTGTTAGGGCTCATAGCAAATTTGAAGCGATTCGGTCGAAAAACCGGAGTTATAAGGCCCGTTTTGTGTTTCAGACACACACACACACAGATACACACTTGCCTTTTTATTATATGATGGTATCACTGTGTTGCTATGGGGAAAGAGTGAAAACTAACAGCGTGTATAGAGACAGAGAAGGGAGAGAGGAAAGCCAAAGAGCTGAATGTGATGTTTATAGAGACCATATACGATTAGGTGCTCAAAAGTCATTTTTAAAATTTCAGATCTGATAAATTAAAATATTACCAATGGATAGATTAGATATTGTAATTCTGTGCACATTGATATAAAAGTTAATTTTCTAGCTTAATTAGATAATAAGTTATATTTTTTTCCAATTTATTGTAGACGCCATTTTTTTCAGCAAAGTAAAATGGTAAAAAGTGCCATTTAAACTTAAGTAACTTTCCATCAGCATACTTGATTCTGTTTATACATATTCTACGTATAACTGTGTACATACCTTATTTTTTTCAAGCCTCTGACCCAAACCGATTTTGAGTTATAAGCCTTTAAATACAGACCTGTCTACCTCAAAATTGAACTAGTAGTATTTAGTCCTGTACCTGGCCTATAGTCCCGTATGCAAAATGGTGTTGGCGAAGTTTCTCACTTGATTTGAGTCAATGGGTACCTAGACATGAAAAATCACCGAGGTGCTTGCCCGGCACACTGGCACGAATGACGCAATAGCCAATCCAATATGGCTGCCGTCCGGCCATGATGAAAATGTATTGTTTTTGTTTTTGAGAGTATATACACTTGCAATATCTCTAATTAGAATGATTTGGGGGTGTAGATTTCATTTCTGATATTGTTTTGTCCATTCTGGGTCATCTTGACCTTGAAAGGACAAGGTCAAGGTCATTTCTTACATAAACAACCTTTCATAGCTTTTAGCAACAGAAATGGGTGTGATATACCTAATTCAATATTTCTGATATTGTTTTGTCCATTCTGGGTCATCTTGACCTTGAAAGGTCATGATCAAGGTCATATTGTTACGCCAGCGCGCTCTTGGTTGCTTTTGCAGCAGAAACTGGTGTAATAACTGTAATTCAACTGATTTGGAACATTTATACTTGGTTTTTGATAGTGTGTTATGGATAGAACGTCTTCCCAAGCTTGAAATGCTAAGATCAATGGCAACATTAATTGCTCTTGAACTAAGATGGCCGTCGATACCTTCACTTTTCTTGTTAACTGATGTTGAATAGCAAAGCACAGAACAAATCCAATGTCAAATTCTCTTACACTGCTACATATTCTGGCAGGTTTTCATACGATGAGTTATCTGCCTTCCCATGGCAGAATGCGATGCACTGAACTCCAGTGGAACGGCACCCACAGCGTCGAGTGTCGCACTTGCCTGCACACTTGCATATTGTGAGCAGACTGGGTGGCCAAGGCTTCAGGCATTTTGATGGCAGCAGTGTCCCGAAGTGCTCCTACCATCCATGTTCCACTGGATCTAGCTTTGCCTTACGTTCATCGGCTGTCGCAAGCAGTTGGCATGCTCTGTGCACCAGAAAGGCTCCTCGGTGGATGTGACCTCTGATCACACTGCTTGTAGGAGGGAGACAATCAATTCCAGTCCTGGCGCTGGTATAGTTTTCAAACCTGAGCTGGTTGAATGTATCAGCAGTTGTAGTTGACCTGCCCCCTGCCCAGACATGTACCAAGTACTTCTCTGCTAGAACTTCATCTTGTTCTGACAAGGTGTCTGCCTCACCAAAGTTTGTCAGATACTGTACTGGGTCAGACACCATAGCCGCGTGTTTGGTCCCCACTTTGCTCATGCAGTCGCCTTGATTACTGTTTTGGCCAGTAGTGCTCCAAGCCGAGAAACAGCTTGATGCAGTGGAAGCATGCGTCGCTTCTCACCAATGCCATACTGCTGCCAGAGCTCCTTCAATCCCAGTGCTTGGAGGTACGGGATGCGAAAGTGTCCGTGTCGTTGGAGACTACGATAACTCTCTTACATTGTTTCACACGAACTGCCCATTCCACGTGTACCACCAACCTAGCGTCTGCCTCTTCTATCCAATTCAACAGGTCTGGGATGTCTTCACCACCGGTTGCCTTTGCTGGAAGCACCTCACCATCATAAACAATAGAGCTGGCGATGATGGTAGGATGGCTATTGGCTCGACTGCACACCATATCTCGAACCAGCAGCTGGAGATTGCGTTTGTTGTCCTCGGACGCCCAGAACTTGTCAAGTTGCTGAGGGATGGGTGTGTCACTGTTCATGCCGATGATTTGATGCCTGTGGTTGAGTCAGTATGTCGCATGCGCTCCCCTTCCTTTGCAGACATCTCAACATACGAGTCTAGTACGAGATGGACAACCGCTGGCTCTCGGCAGATGCATGATGCTGAGATGATGATGGCGTTAATGACAGCACCCAGAGTAGGGAACTGTGCTAGTGGCATCTGTCGCATCTTCAACATGAAGTCTACCACAACATGAGTGGCAAGAGGCGACGTCTGACTCCATTGGGTGAGGTCTAGTCCAGACTCGATCTCACCAACAAGTGTTGACTTGTTGACACTAGTCGGAAGGTCACCGTCGAACAGTGGGGTATTTGGGAGCACATCGTGAGAAAGTATCTGCCTAAGGTCCATTCCCCTCTCCCTAGCAATGTCCATGCTCCTCTGTGCCTCTGCCACATCCTTGGATGAGAGGTCGTTCTTCTCCTTCAGACTGGTTGCTGGTGTCTTCTGTGGCTGGTCGGTTAAACGGGGCATCTTTCTCTTTGATATGGTTGCGCTCAATTTTTTTCTCTTTTCAACTAACACCTCCCATCTGTATGAACGGTAAACACGCTCACCATTCTCGAGACACTTGAGCAGACGCACAGTCACCTCTCGATCAATGGCCAGCTTAGTGAGCAAGTTGTGCAGTGGTACAGGCACATTCATCATCACAGAGTATGGATTCTGCCGCTCTAGAACAAAGTCCATCAGCTTCCCCACGTTTTGATTGAATGTGAGACGGCGTGTGGTGCTCAGCGGATGCTGGAGATGACATTCTGTGTGGTTCATGGAATGGTTGGTGGTAAGAACGTTGAGGAGATTGGTGATAGACCCAATCTCATGGAACAAGAGTTCAAACTCTGCCACTGCACCAACATTGCGTGTGGCTCCCACCACATAGTGACCTCCAGGACCCTTCGACACTCGCTGTATGGTCTGCTCGACCTTCATGTCACCTCCAACAGCACAAAACCAGCCTGGACGATCCCGAACAACCCACTGGCCCATGGAGAAATGCTGGTAGAGCTCAGGATGTGTGAACTCCAGTGCCTTGATTTGTTCAAGATACCAGGAGCCATGACGCAGGTAGTTGATGCAGTCACATTCTGCGAAGATTGGCATGGAATCCTCGATAGTAGCTGCGTGTAGGTTCCAGTTTCCTTCTCTCTCAGAGACTATGGCGTTCTTGATGACGGCGACCAACCGCAGCCAAACTCCAAAGAACTGGCAGAGTTCAGACATGGCTTCACACTCCTTTTCAAACTCTTCAAAGTCCTGATGCAGCTTCTCGACTTGTCCACTCAGGGCCTCAAACTCCTCAGGACAATGTTTGTTTGAAGCCAGTGTAGTTTGCAGTTATTTCACCCGCTCCAGCACTGGATATGCAGTTTTGTTCTTGTGATGCCAGAACATCTGCCATTGAAGTGAATGGATCATGTCCTCCACAATCAGCATACCAGTGAGAGCCCGGACATAATGACTGCCGTTCAACACCGATTCCATCACGCCTGGTCCAAACACTGCACACTCGATCAGTGCGTCATCCAGACCAGAACCACTGAGGAGTTTGCCCTGGCACCTGAGCAGAACACGGGCCCAGTGGAAAGGACCCAAGCAAAGGAACAAACGCCTAAAAAATACAAGACACTAAACTTGAGTGTTACGTAAAATGTTAATGTTAAACAAAATAATGGTCCATATGACCTGCAATCGCCAAAACTATCATAAATGAAATATGTCTATCATAAGTAGTTGAATTAGGTATATCACACCCATTTCTGTTGTTAAAAGCTATGAAAGGTCGTTTATGTAAGAAATGACCTTGACCTTGTCCTTTCAAGGTCAAGATGACCCAGAATGGACAAAACAATATCAGAAATGAAATCTACACCCCCAAATCATTCTAATTAGAGATATTGCAAGTGTATATGCTCTCAAAAACACAAAAAATACATTTTCATCATGGCCGGACGGCAGCCATATTGGATTGGCTATTGCGTCATTCGTGCCAGTGTGCCGGGCAAGCACCTCAGTGATTTTTCATGTCTAGGTACCCATTGACTCAAATCAAGTGAGAAACTTCGCCAACACCATTTTGCATACAGGTCTTCAGGCCTGGTCCTGGATTAATTCTATTAAGTACATTTTAGTATTCTATGACCCAAAAAGTATTTTTCTTACCTTGACTTTTATCGTATTAATCCCTCCTCCCTTTCAACACACACACACACACACACACACACACACACACACACACACACACACACACACACACACACACACTCTCACACATACACAATGATACATGCACACACTCTCTCTACTGTGACAGACTGATACACACACGCACAGTCACACACACACACATACACAATGATACATGCACACACTCTCTCTACTGTGACAGACTGATACACACACGCACAGTCAGGTAATCATCATGGGAGATAATCTGTTAACTGAAAATGCACAATTTATTGCTCTGTCATAGTATCTCCCTTCATGAAGAGAAGTGTTTGTCACACACACTCACATCCCCTTCATTCAGTTTTCATATTCTCTATGTCCACCCACACCCCCTTTCTCTCTCTTTTTTTTTTTTTTTTTTTTTTTTTTTTTTTTTTTGGGGGGGGGGGGGGGGGGGTCTAATTAATCTGTAGAAGTAAAAAGTGACAGACATACTTTGAGCGATTTTGCTGTCAGGAAACATCTTCTTCAACAATAGAACAAGATGATCCGCCATTGAGAGAGAGAGAGATTGGCATCAGCCACCAGTCTGCACATCATAGAACAAGATGATCCACCATTGAGAGAGATTGGCATCAGCCACCAGTCTGCACATCATAGAACAAGATGATCTGCCATTGAGAGAGCTCTAGATTGGCATCAGCCACCAGTCTGCACATCATAGAACAAGATGATCCGCCATTGAGAGAGAGAGAGATTGGCATCAGCCACCAGTCTGCACATCATAGAACAAGATGATCCACCATTGAGAGAGATTGGCATCAGCCACCAGTCTGCACATCATAGAACAAGATGATCCACCATTGAGAGAGAGCTCTAGATTGGCATCAGCCACCAGTCTGCACATCATAGAACAAGATGATCCACCATTGAGAGAGAGATTGGCATCAGCCACCAGTCTGCACATCATAGAACAAGATGATCTGGCATTGAGAGAGAGCTCTAGATTGGCATCAGCCACCAGTCTGCACATCATAGAACAAGATGATCCACCATTGAGAGAGAGATTGGCATCAGCCACCAGTCTGCACATCATAGAACAAGATGATCTGGCATTGAGAGAGAGCTCTAGATTGGCATCAGCCACCAGTCTGCACATCATAGAACAAGATGATCCGCCATTGAGAGAGAGCTCTAGATTGGCATCAGCCACCAGTCTGCACATCATAGAAGAAGATGATCCACCATTGAGAGAGAGATTGGCATCAGCCACCAGTCTGCACATCATAGAACAAGATGATCTGGCATTGAGAGAGAGCTCTAGATTGGCATCAGCCACCAGTCTGCACATCATAGAACAAGATGATCCACCATTGAGAGAGAGAGATTGGCATCAGCCACCAGTCTGCACATCATATTCATAGAACAAGATGATCCGCCATTGAGAGAGAGATTGGCATCAGCCACCAGTCTGCACATCATAGAAGAAGATGATCCACCATTGAGAGAGAGATTGGCATCAGCCACCAGTCTGCACATCATAGAACAAGATGATCCGGCATTGAGAGAGAGCTCTAGATTGGCATCAGCCACCAGTCTGCACATCATCGCCTCGGCGTTTGTCACCTGCTGCTCCAGATCCCCACTAGACTTCGCCTGTGCCTTGCTGAAAGCATCTTTAATAGAAGGTGTTCCTTTCGCCATTTCTGAGAGTCTCTTGTGCCTTTAGGACCCTACATGCTTCTTGCAGTTGTTGCGCCATCCATGAGCACAACTGAAATCCGATTTGCACAAAGTGCACCACACGAAAGACGGTCCTTTGGAGCTGGGGACTAGACACTTCCAAGTTGTGGTGTATATCTATGCGTTGAGGAAAGTTTGCTCTCTTGTTTTAGCAACTTTCTTTGTGGCTCATCCTTCCATCTCATCCTCGGTATCCTCTTCGCTCTCATGCAAGCGCTTCTTCGATGGTGGTGGCATTTTTCAATCTGTATGGCTCACTCACACAAAGATGGCCGACAAAGGTCTTTTTAAGCGCGCGCAAACTAGGGGCAATAACTCCGATACCTGTGACCCGAAACCGGTTTAGCGAAACGTCTTTAAACAGGAAAATAGCCAATAAAACAATTTTTGGGAGCCGATGCTGCCGATTTTCGTATTTTAGTCGGACTCGGCGTATGGTCGTATTTTGCAGTCAGAATTCGTAAAATACGCCTAAAAATTGTAGGGTAAACAGGTCTGTAAATATGTTAAAAACTGCAATTTTCACCTGCGGAAATAATAAATTGTCAAAAAGTCATATTTTCCTTGCTGTTTGACCTACAAAGACAAATAATACACCATAATGCTCAGAATGATGAGTTCTGTCTGATGCATGTACTTAAAAAGTGATGAAATAAAGATGGAAAAAAATATCATTTTTGGGGCACCTGACCTTGATTACATCATACTGATGGGTGATTTTGGCACTGTCTCAGAGCAGTTTCCGTCATTTTCCTGCCTAAACAAGTATATTTTGGCTTCAAAATTAAAAGATTGTGATAGTGTGTGTGTGTCACTGTGTGTGTGTGTGTGTGTGTGTGCACCTGCGTGAGTGGGTGTGCACGCATGTGCCAATGCATGTGTGTGTGTGTGATTCTGTGGGTTATGTCTGAGTGGGCAAACCAAAATTATTTTTTATGCTCCATGCCACAGTATGGTGAAACACTAATTTAACCCTTTCACCGCCAGCCATATTTCAGCCAAAAATGTCCATTAAATTTACCTGGGTAGAGAACAAAATCCATCTGCAGTATTGGGGATTCTTTTATCACTTTTACCTCCGATTTAATATGTGCTCCTTTTCCTTTAAGCCCCAAATTAATCTTGGAAAACAGAGCCCGAACAGGGGTGTTGTGTTTAAAAAAATATTTTAAAAAAACTACTGGATGGATTCACTTCAAATTTTCAGATTTTATGTATGAAAGAATGAAATTCAATTTGCAATGACTATTTATTACATAAATGATATTTTTGATTTTTTGATATTTTTGATATTGCGAATTTTACTCAAATATATATATATGTTAGTAAAATGGATGATAGACAGGGAGTACAACACCCATAATTATTATTCACTTACCTTTTTCATGCTAAGGGGTCAGGCTCCCCATCTGCAATAAAATTTATGGGTGTTGTGAGGTGTTAGTGGTCATATGCATGGATATAATTATACGCAAAAAAATTCTGATGCTGAAACGTCAAAAAATTTTGACGTAAAATTAAAAAATCATAAAAATAAAACTAATGGCCACATTCTTTTCATTTTTTGCATACATATTGATTAGTGCATGCTGTTTGTTGTGCATGGGCTAATTTGTGTATTTGAATAAACATTTTGCCTAAAAATGCCTACTCCCTGTGTTAGTGATGCGGAAGAGAGACAGAGACACAAAACAACACAACACTCAGCTATTACTTTGGAACTCACCAGGTTTCCATGACAGCATTGGTTTATAATCCAAGAACAAAACAGCATCACACACAGCAGTAATTTTGGCAGAACACCACACTATATTTTTTTTTCAGACAGGTACTCCACAGGGGCACGTATTTGACGTTCATCTTTTCCTTCTTGTCAGCCTCTAAGTTTCACTTATTCATTCAACTCAGTATGTATATACAAAGCAACGACAACAAAGTCAACAAGTTCAAAGTAGGAGTCCTGGGTGTCCAGTCTGGGGCATAGTCACCTAAGAAATGAGTGTGCCGGGACTTTACTGATGAAAAGAGAAGAAACAACCCCGATCCTTGCAGAGGCACACTCCACACTTGGCACACTCGTACATGCTCTCGATGACCTTGCCCGTGGCAGTTCTTCTGCCTTGCCTCTTGCACAGCACACACACCCTTTTGCCTCTGGCACAGTCAGTGATTTTGGAATGGGTGTGCCTTGACATATCACCACCATCTTGAGCTGCGGGCCTGCCCCTGCGTTTGCGACCCCTGTAGCCATTCACCATGCCCATGATGAGATCCATCTGAAACTCCACATGATTTTTCAGTGGGGCAGCTGCTGAATGCCTGTAGATGATGTATGCATTCACAGCAGCAGTGTCCAAGCAGAAGAAAAGGACATACTTCCACCACTTCTTGAACGTTTGTTTGGAGCCGTAGTAAGAGCGCATTTGGTCATGCTTGTCGACACCGTTGTAGTTCTTGGTGTACTCCGCAACGGCAACAGGCCTAGAATACCTGGCTCTTTCGACACCCCCTGGTCCTTTGCGAACAACAACATCATCCGAACCATCATGGGCAGACGTGAGGAGGGTGACTTTTCGACGGTCAAACCAGGCGACAGCCTGAAGCTGACCCTTCTCCCCACCAGCTTCCCCAGCATCCAACTGACTAAACCAGCGTTTGGTGTCCCCTGACTTTTTGACACACTTTGGTGGTTTCATGTCCTGTGGCAGGCCCTTTCTGTTGATACGAACAGTACCACAGGCTAAGGTCTTCTTCTGGTACAAGAACTGAATGAGAGGGACCGAAGTGAAGTAGTTGTCGAAGTAGACAGTATGCCACAGACGGAGATATGGTTGAGACAAGTGCTTGACCACTCGGTCCCCCAAAGCTTCACCTGAACCAGCGGGCACATCATTGGTCTTGCCAGTGTACACTGAATATTTCAGCATATAAAAAGAATCCGAATCACACAAAGCCCAAACTTTCAGCCCCCACTTTGTTGGCTTGGCAGGATTGTACTGAAGAAAGCCACAACGCCCCTTGAATTTCACCATAGCTTCATCCACCGTGATGTTCTGACCAGGTAGAAACTGCCTGGAAAAAGCCTCCTGAGTCACAGAAATGAGAGGCCTGACTTTGTACAGGGGGTCAAAATCAGCCTGGCCTCTGGGAACTGCTTTGGTGGAATCAGCAAGATGGAAAAACTGATTCAACTGATTGAACCGGTTCCTAGACATGACTTTCGCCACCCAAGAATTGTAGAAAAAAGTCTTTTCACTCCAATAATAATCCCTGTGAGGAATGTGGGACATGTTCATCAACATAAGCAGACCAACGAATGCTCTGACTTCATCATCAGTGGTAGGCTCAAACTTATCCCCCACAGACTCTGCAGCAAACCCAGCAGCAATGAGCCTTTGTGACGCATACCGGTTTGTTTCCCTGGCAATAAGGTTGTAGGTGCTCAAGGGAAAAACAAGAGAAAAATAGTCAAAACATGACTGAAGATTGACCTGAGGCTTGGGGGGCCCCCTGCTTGTGTCAAAGATAGGAATTTCACGCTGAAATTCCTCACTAGACCACTGTGATGACTCTGCACATCGAGGGCCACGTGACACGCCCACTTCGTCATCGTCACTAACCTCACTGTCTTCGTCGTCACTTTCATCCACCTCATAGTCATGGTCACTGTCTGGTGCATCGTCAGTTTCTTCCAGTTCAATGTCACTTTCGTCTTCGTCGTCTGCTTCACACAGTCGTGCAGCTCTTGCAATCATCTCGTCAATGTCAACGCTAATGTCACTGTCAGAGTTGTAGTCTGACATGGCGAGTTCAACAATCAGTCACCGAGTCGAAAAAAGCAAAAAAAACGGCACAAAAATCCCTTAGAAATCAAAGAAAATATGGCGCTGACTGGCTGAAAGCACGCGGCCGGAAGGGCGATTCAGCTTTCGTCTTTTTACTGCTACGCGACCACACAATAACGAACCAAACGTAGTAGGTGTTAGACAGTCGGAATCAGGCGGTTTGGAGGAAGACGGGAGGCAGCGCCATAGGCGGAATTAGGCGCATCGGGGCTTAAAAAGTTAAGACATATTTGAAATAAGGTCTAAAAACTAAGACAATAGGGTTTTTGGATAATAGACCCCAATTTGATGCCTTTTAGTGAAATATATGTTAAATCATTGTGGTGCTAAAATGTGACTTTGGCGGTGAAAGGGTTAATCTCCTTTAGCCAGTCTGGTTCTACATAACAGTACATACTATTTTCTTGAATTTGGTAAACCATTATACTTGCAAATTTTGATATGTGAAATAAAGAAGTAATTACATTGGCTCTGAAAAGTGGTTAGTGTGGTGTGTGTGTGTGTGTGGTGTGTGTGTGTGTGTGTGTGTGTGTGTGTGTGTGATGCATAAATGGTGTATAATAGTGAAAGAAACTTTTTAAAAATAAATATAATTTGTGCATTATAGCCGCTGTGAGTCTGATGGAAAATGTAGTGTTAATAACAGATTTGTTTATGCTACATCAATTATGTTATTTATGATCAAATAAAAACCAGCAAAGCATTTTATGTGCAGTGGGGGGGGGGGGGGAAGCGTAGATGTGTGGGAGGGAGTGGGAGAGCTTTAATTTGATGAAAGAAGACATCACAAAAAGACACAGAAACTTGACAATTTAGGGGGAAAAAGCTATTTATAGTAACAAAGGAAATGCAAAAACTGATTTAATCTTATAAGTACTTGACTTGTTAAAAAAAAAAAGTCCAAATGCATGCAAGTTTGAACACAAGAAGAAACATGTCGTTTGCCTAATTAACTTTATTCATATTCAATGAAATCTATGAAAACAGAAACATCCGTGTAGTTAGACCTGGTTTCGTTTTCATCGGCAGGCTTACATTCAAAACCTGAAGAAATTAGGTCATGTGACAAATTTTGATCTTTTCTCATCAATACCTTTGTTAAGACGATAATAAAAGTGCTAAGCAACTTGTCTGTTCACCTAAAAACCGATTGTTAGCAATATTATGGACAGTTAATCAAACGACTTCGATTTATCTGTTAAATTTCCCAAGTATCCGAACTTCGATCTCAGACTTTTTCCTTGAATTGTGCTGTTTGAATGTGGCCGATCGGGTTCCGTAAATGTGACGATAAGTTCTTATATATAGAAGTCAAGATGTCCGTTCATACAGTTGCATGCTCAATACATCAGTCTTCACACAACAAGTTCAGATTATCAACTGATTTAATTATTCCTCTGCCAAGTGGCAAATTACAGTGTGAACATCATTCACCAATGCATAACAATCTCACGCACGCACACCACCACACACACAGGTACAACTGACTACTAATCACTACTGCTACACTTATTTACAGAAGATAGATAAATAACAATGATTTCACTTCATTGCTACAATATTTTTCTCACCACTGCATAAATCCTCAAGCAAATAGGGGCCTAATGAGCGCGAGCTAAGATTTTGTTGATCGCCAAGTAGGCTACGCAAGCGAGCGTCTCTTCGCGGTGGCCATTTTGTTTTTAGGCTTGAGTGACAGAGTGGCTACGGAGCTACCATGTCACACATTTCGGTATTTCGGCAGCAGATAGTGAAAATTTGATATTTTAAAGAAGAAAACCTGCTGAATCGACTGGATATTTTCAATTTGTTGTACGTGGACCGGAAGTTGACAAAATTTTCGTTCAAAATGTTCAACTTTAAAAATTTCTTACTTGTACTTCGTACTTGTACAAGCATAAAAATACGAAACGATAGAGAAAAGCTAGCTCTTTCTTTTAAGCTATATCATGAGCAGCTGTGCGTTTTCTTCGGTTAGTGGAACGGCGATTTTTGTGGTAGGTGTGATACTGCAAATCGCCCGCGGCGGCCGCCATCGGACTGCCGCGGGGTATAATTAAGCCATATTAAACTTAATTTTAAACACACTATTCGCTCATAAACATTACGATGGCTTGGAGTCAAAACAGACTATCTTTAGATAGTCCATTGACGTATTATTGGATTTATTGCAAAAACTAACAACTTGTATCAAACAATGACTGCAGAAATATACAAAGGGGGTTTCGCTTTTTATATTTCAGCAGTCTTTTTTTTTAGACAAGTTATTAGTTTTCGTAATAAGTTCAATACTATGTCAACGACTATCTAAAGATAGTCCGTTTTGACTCCAAGCCATCAATTAACAAAACTCACACAGAATGAAAGCACAAAGTCTCAACTTTTGGTTGCAATAATGTTTTATTGAGATTGAATTTAAAGCAAACGGACAGGAACAGATTGAAAAGAGATAGTGAGCAGCAGAGTTTTTAGTCATGCAAAGAAGGTTTGGAGTACCTAATAGGATTGTTTGTGTGTTAAATGTGCAGACAAGTGACCACAGAGGAGGGAGAGAGGAAAGCCAAAGAGCTGAACGTGATGTGTATAGAGACCATATGATTGTTTGTGTGTTAAATGTGCAGACAGAGGAGGGAGAGAGGAAAGCCAAAGAGCTGAACTTGATGTGTATAGAGACCATATGATTGTTTGTGTGTTAAATGTGCAGACAGAGGGGGGAGAGAAGAAAGCCAAAGAGCTGAACGTGATGTGTATAGAGACCATATGATTGTTTGTGTGTTAAATGTGCAGACAGAGGGGGGAGAGAAGAAAGCCAAAGAGCTGAACGTGATGTGTATAGAGACCATATGATTGTTTGTGTGTTAAATGTGCAGACAGAGGGGGGAGAGAGGAAAGCCAAAGAGCTGAACTTGATGTGTATAGAGACCATATGATTGTTTGTGTGTTAAATGTGCAGACAAGTGACCACAGAGGAGGGAGAGAGGAAAGCCAAAGAGCTGAACGTGATGTTTATAGAGACCAGCGCCAAGGCCGGATATAACGTCAAACAGGTAACGAGTGTGTGTGTGATATTTTTAAAGAGCAGTGTTGAGGCAGGATACAAAATTAGGTAAAAATAAAATTGTTCTGATATTTGCCATTGTGACTGTTTCATTTTCATGACCCCTTCCCTGCACAGTCCCGTGTTAACCCCTTCCCTGCCCAGTCCAGTGTTAACCCCTGCCCAGTCCTGTGTTAACCCCTTCCCTGCCCAGTCCAGTGCTAACCCCTTCCCTGCCCAGTCCTGTGTTAACCCCTGCCCAGTCCTGTGTTAACCCCCTTCCCTGCCCAGTCCAGTGTTAACCCCCTGCCCAGTCCAGTGTTAACCCCTTCCCTGCCCAGTCCAGTGTTAACCCCTTCCCTGCCCAGTCCAGTGTTAACCCCTTCCCTGCCCAGTCCAGTGTTAACCCCTTCCCTGCCCAGTCCAGTGTTAACCCCTTCCCTGCCCAGTCCAGTGTTAACCCCTTCCTTGCCCAGGCCGTGTGTCTACTACAGTCTATGTGTGATGTCATTGATGATGTCATAGCCCTGGAATAATAGAATGAAACAGTGAAGCCAAGAGAGGAGGTAACGATAACGGCCCTATTTACAGATAAAGTGAACGTATTCACTTCAAGCGTTGTGTCAAAGTGTATCACCCAAAGAACCCAAACAGGGTGGGGGATAACGTGTGGGGAGAGGAGGGGAGGGGGCGTAAAGAGCTGAAGACGATAACGATAACGGCCCTATTTACAGATAAAGTGAACGTATTCACTTCAAGCGTTGTGTCAAAGTGTATCACCCAAAGAACCCAAACAGGGTGGGGGATAACGTGTGGGGAGAGGAGGGGAGGGGGGGTATAACAGCTGAAGACGATAACGATAACCCCTATTTACAGATAAAGTGAACGTATTCACTTCAAGCGTTGTGTCAAAGTGTATCACCCAAAGAACCCAAACAGGGTGGGGGATAACATGTGGTGGGGAGAGGAGGGGAGGGGGCGTAAAGAGCTGAAGACGATAACGGCCCTATTTACAGATAAAGTGAACGTATTCACTTCAAGCGTTGTGTCAAAGTGTATCATCCAAAGAACCCAAACAGGGTGGGGGATAACATGTGGTGGGTGGAGGAGGGGAGGGGGCGTAAAGAGCTGAAGACGATAACGATAACGGCCCTATTTACAGATAAAGTGAACGTATTCATTTCAAGCGTTGTGTCAAAGTGTATCATCCAAAGAACCCAAACAGGGTGGGGGATAACATGTGGTGGGGAGAGGAGAGGAGGGGGCGTAAAGAGCTGAAGACGATAACGGCCCTATTTACAGATAAAGTGAACGTATTCATTTCAAGCGTTGTGTCAAAGTGTATCACCCAAAGAACCCAAACAGGGTGGGGGATAACATGTGGTGGGGAGAGGAGGGGAGGGGGCGTAAAGAGCTGAAGACGATAACGGCCCTATTTACAGATAAAGTGAACGTATTCACTTCAAACGTTGTGTCAAAGTGTATCACCCAAAGAACCCAAACAGGGTGGGGGATAACATGTGGTGGGGAGAGGAGGGGAGGGGGCGTAAAGAGCTGAAGACGATAACGGCCCTATTTACAGATAAAGTGAACGTATTCACTTCAAACGTTGTGTCAAAGTGTATCACCCAAAGAACCCAAACAGGGTGGGGGATAACATGTGGTGGGGAGAGGAGGGGAGGGGGCGTAAAGAGCTGAAGACGATAACGACCCTATTT
This sequence comes from Phymorhynchus buccinoides, assembly GCA_017654935.2. Taxonomy (NCBI): domain Eukaryota; kingdom Metazoa; phylum Mollusca; class Gastropoda; order Neogastropoda; family Raphitomidae; genus Phymorhynchus; species Phymorhynchus buccinoides. Next base: position 41,469,995 of record CM065708.1, read on the forward strand.
ACAGATAAAGTGAACGTATTCACTTCAAGCGTTGTGTCAAAGTGTATCACCCAAAGAACCCAAACAGGGTGGGGGATAACATGTGGTGGGGAGAGGAGGGGAGGGGGCGTAAAGAGCTGAAGACGATAACGGCCCTATTTACAGATAAAGTGAACGTATTCACTTCAAACGTTGTGTCAAAGTGTATCACCCAAAGAACCCAAACAGGGTGGGGGATAACATGTGGTGGGTGGAGGAGGGGAGGGGGCGTAAAGAGCTGAAGACGATAACGACCCTATTTACAGATAAAGTGAACGTATTCACTTCAAGCGTTGTGTCAAAGTGTATCATCCAAAGAACCCAAACAGGGTGGGGGATAACATGTGGTGGGGAGAGGAGGGGAGGGGGCGTAAAGAGCTGAAGACGATAACGACCCTATTTACAGATAAAGTGAACGTATTCACTTCAAGCGTTGTGTCAAAGTGTATCACCCAAAGAACCCAAACAGGGTGGGGGATAACATGTGGTGGGGAGAGGAGGGGAGGGGGCGTAAAGAGCTGAAGACGATAACGATAACGGCCCTATTTACAGATAAAGTGAACGTATTCACTTCAAACGTTGTGTCAAAGTGTATCACCCAAAGAACCCAAACAGGGTGGGGGATAACATGTGGTGGGGAGAGGAGGGGAGGGGGCATTAACAGCTGAAGACGATAACGATAACGGCCCTATTTACAGATAAAGTGAACGTATTCATTTCAAGCGTTGTGTCAAAGTGTATCACCCAAAGAACCCAAACAGGGTGGGGGATAACATGTGGTGGGGAGAGGAGAGGAGGGGGCGTAAAGAGCTGAAGACGATAACGGCCCTATTTACAGATAAAGTGAACGTATTCACTTCAAGCGTTGTGTCAAAGTGTATCATCCAAAGAACCCAAACAGGGTGGGGGATAACATGTGGTGGGGTGGAGGAGGGGAGGGGGCGTAAAGAGCTGAAGACGATAACGATAACGGCCCTATTTACAGATAAAGTGAACGTATTCACTTCAAGCGTTGTGTCAAAGTGTATCATCCAAAGAACCCAAACAGGGTGGGGGATAACATGTGGTGGGGAGAGGAGGGGAGGGGGCGTAAAGAGCTGAAGACGATAACGGCCCTATTTACAGATAAAGTGAACGTATTCATTTCAAGCGTTGTGTCAAAGTGTATCACCCAAAGAACCCAAACAGGGTGGGGGATAACATGTGGTGGGGAGAGGAGGGGAGGGGGCGTAAAGAGCTGAAGACGATAACGGCCCTATTTACAGATAAAGTGAACGTATTCACTTCAAACGTTGTGTCAAAGTGTATCACCCAAAGAACCCAAACAGGGTGGGGGATAACATGTGGTGGGAGAGGAGGGGAGGGGGCATAAACAGCTGAAGACGATAACGATAACGGCCCTATTTACAGATAAAGTGAACGTATTCATTTCAAGCGTTGTGTCAAAGTGTATCACCCAAAGAACCCAAACGGTGGGGGATAACATGTGGGGAGAGGAGGGGAGGGGGCGTAAAGAGTTCGAGACTGGGCGACTCCCTGTTTTTTTGCATGCGATTTTTGTGTGACGTGATGAGGAAGGAAAGGGGGGGGCGGTCTAATTTTGACCAAATGACAACAGCTTTCGTTTCGTTGCCACTCGGGTTTAGCGTGTGCTATGTGCATGGGCACACGGGACCTCGGGTTTATCGTCTCATCCGAAAGACTCAACGTTCAGACCGTAAGGCCTAGTGCGAAGAGAGAGGAAAAATCCCGTGTACCCAGGCTCGAACTCGGGTTTTATGCAGACACGAGGCGAACGCGTTAGTTACCAATGTTGTGTCACTCTACACCAATATATCTCTAGAGCATTTTCTTAGATGATGTATAACAGGTCTCTTAAATTTTATAGTAAGAAAATCAATAGTTTCTCAGTTTTCCTGTGGCAGTGAAGGGGTTAAACAGACTATTTGTTTCATTCCACTGTTCAGCAAACTGAGGGAGGGTGTTTAAAGATCAGCTTTTTGTTTCATTCCACTGTTCAGCAAACTGAGGGAGGGTGTTTAAAGATCAGCTTTTTGTTTCACCCCACTGTTCAGCAAACTGAGGGAGGGGGTTTAAAGATCAGCTTTTTGTTTCATTCCACTGTTCAGCAAACTGAGGGAGGGTGTTTAAAGATCAGCTTTTTGTTTCATTCCACTGTTCAGCAAACTGAGGGAGGGTGTTTAAATATCAGCTTTTTGTTTCATTCCACTGTTCAGCAAACTGAGGGAGGGTGTTTAAATATCAGCTTTTTGTTTCACCCCACTGTTCAGCAAACTGAGGGAGGGTGTTTAAAGATCAGCTTTTTGTTTCACCCCACTGTTCAGCAAACTGAGGGAGGGTGTTTAAATATCAGCTTTTTGTTTCACCCCACTGTTCAGCAAACTGAGGGAGGGTGTTTAAAGATCAGCTTTTTGTTTCACCCCACTGTTCAGCAAACTGAGGGAGGGTGTTTAAAGATCAGCTTTTTGTTTCACTCCACTGTTCAGCAAACTGAGGGAGGGTGTTTAAAGATCAGCTTTTTGTTTCACTCCACTGTTCAGCAAACTGAGGGAGGGTGTTTAAAGATCAGCTTTTTGTTTCATTCCACTGTTCAGCAAACTGAGGGAGGGTGTTTAAAGATCAGCTTTTTGTTTCACTCCACTGTTCAGCAAACTGAGGGAGGGTGTTTAAAGATCAGCTTTTTGTTTCATTCCACTGTTCAGCAAACTGAGGGAGGGTGTTTAAAGATCAGCTTTTTGTTTCACCCCACTGTTCAGCAAACTGAGGGAGGGTGTTTAAATATCAGCTTTTTGTTTCACCCCACTGTTCAGCAAACTGAGGGAGGGTGTTTAAAGATCAGCTTTTTGTTTCATTCCACTGTTCAGCAAACTGAGGGAGGGTGGTTAAAGATCAGCTTTTTGTTTCACCCCACTGTTCAGCAAACTGAGGGAGGGTGTTTAAAGATCAGCTTTTTGTTTCACTCCACTGTTCAGCAAACTGAGGGAGGGTGTTTAAAGATCAGCTTTTTGTTTCATTCCACTGTTCAGCAAACTGAGGGAGGGTGTTTAAAGATCAGCTTTTTGTTTCACCCCACTGTTCAGCAAACTGAGGGAGGGTGTTTAAAGAACAGCTTTTTGTTTCACCCCACTGTTCAGCAAACTGAGGGAGGGTGTTTAAAGAACAGCTTTTTGTTTCACCCCACTGTTGGCTTAAAGACTCCAAGGATCATCCCACCATTTCCCACACGGCACAAAGTCACACACTTGTGACCGTCTACAGTACAAATGCACACAGCTAGGGATGAGAACATTACGTCTGAGCGTTTTTGATTACCACCGCCATGTGGGCAGCCTCACACTCCGTCTTCGGGGGATTTTGACTGATGATGTTATGCTGGGAGTTTTGGACCTACGCTTACTAGCCCACACATCCCCGCACAACCATTCAGAGCATAACATTTTTATGTAGCCTTCATTCCACTGTTCAGCAAACTGAGGGAGGGTGTTTAAAGATCAGCTTTTTGTTTCACCCCACTGTTCAGCAAACTGAGGGAGGGTGTTTAAAGATCAGCTTTTGTTTCACCCACTGTTCAGCAAACTGAGGGAGTGTTTTTAAAGATCAGCTTCTTGTTTCACCCCACTGTTCAGCAAACTGAGGGAGGGTGTTAAAGATCAGCTTCCTTGTTCACCTTTTGTGATCTTCACCCACAACATTTCCAAACAAAAGTTTGTAACGGTCAACTAAGTCCTTATTCAATATATAATTACCAGATGGCGATTTTTGGTTTAATTTGGCTATTATTTGTGTTTAATTTCACTTTTATCAATCTTTAAATTAATGGGACTTTAAACTATAATTATTGAGGACTTTTGTGTTTTTTTCTTCAGTTTATTCCGGAGACTAACTATTATTGAGGACTTTATTTGTGGTTTTTCTTCCCGTTATTCGGAGACTAAACTATTATTGAGGACATTTTGTGGTGTTTTTTTTGAGGAATTTTATTCCGGAGAGTAGCAGCAGCCCTGCCGGGTATGGAGGCATCCAGAACAAGGCGCTGCAACGAGAGTATCCTTTTGCTATGTGCATTACGCACGATCTTTCTCTGTGCGTTTACTGTTTTATTTTCTTGAAC
>CM065708.1:41474644-41497982 GCA_017654935.2 Phymorhynchus buccinoides
GGGGATGGCGTTAATGCACATAGGCACAAACTGAATCCCTTGGTAAGACAATTAAAACAAGAACAGCAATAACAACAGAGCAAGATGTGCGTTAATTGGCACACAGCACACACTGAACCCTTGTTTCAAGACAATAAACACAAAAACAGTAAACGGCATATGAGCAATGATGTGCGTAATGCACAGTAGCACAAATGAAAACCCTTGGTTCAAGACAATTAAAACAGTTAAACGCACAGAGCAAGATGTGCGTAATTGCACATAGCACAAACTAAAACCCTTGGTTTCAAGGGATCAATAAAACAGGAAAGCACAGAGCCAAGATGTTGTCGTTAAATGCACCACAGCACAAACTGGAACCTTGGTTCAAGACAATTAAAACAGAAACGCACAGAGGCAAGATGTTGCGTAATTGCCACACAGCACAAACTGAACCCTCGGTTCAAGACAATAATAACAGTAAACGCACACGAGGAAAGATGTGCGAATGAACATAGCAAAGGATACATTATCGTTGTCCGCGCCTTGGTTATGGCTGCGCCATTACCCCGGCCAGGGCTGCTGCTACTCTCCGGAATAAAACTGGAGAGAAAAATAAACGACCAACAAAATGTCACCCTCAATAATAGTTTTTTTAGTCGCTGTCGGTGAATAACTGGGAAGAAAAAAAAACCACAGAAATGTCCTCAATTATAATAGTTAGTCTCCGGGAATAAATGGGTAAGGAAAAAGAACACAAAAAATAGTCCTCAATAATTATAGTAAAGTCCCATTAATTTTAAAGCCGATACAAAGTGAAACTCTAAACACAAAAAAGCACAAAATAAAACCGAAAAAATCTCCATCTTGGTAATTATATAGTTGAAATAAGGACTTAGTGACCGTTACCAAACTTTTGTTGAAAATGTGTGGTGGTGAAGTCACAACAGGTGAAACAGAAGCTGAGGTTCTTTCAAAAAACAACCCTCCATCAGTTTGCTGAACAGTGGGGTGAAACAAGAAAGCTGTTCTTTAAACACCCTCCCTCAGTTTGCTGATACAGTGGGGTTAAATACAAAAAGCTGATCTTTAAACACCGTCTTCTCCTGCATTTTGCTGAAGCAGTGGGGTGAAACAAGAAGCTGATCTTTAAACAACCCTCCCCTGCATTTGCATGAGGCTAGTGTCAGGGTTAAACTAAAAAGCTGATCTTTTAACAACAATGTTGTTCTGCTCTGAATGGTTTGTGCTGGAACAGTCTTAAGGAATGGACAACAAACAAGCGTAACATCTTTAAACAACCCTCTGCCACTCAGTTTGTGGCTGCTGAACAGTTGCAGAGTAATAAGATAAAAAGCTGTCCAATCGTAATAAACTCAAAAAGAGATCGAACACCTCTCCTCATGTTGTGCTAGAAAACGCTCGGCTGTTGGAATGATAACAAAAATCGTTGATCTTTATAACAACAACAACGATAACCCTCCATCAGTTTGCTGAAGGGGTCGGAGTGGATATGTGATAGCAAAGAAGCTGATCTTTAAACACCCTCCCTCAGTTTGCTGAACAGTGGGGTGAAACAAAAAGCTGATATTTAAACACCCTCCCTCAGTTTGCTGAACAGTGGGGTGAAACAAAAAGCTGATATTTAAACACCCTCCCTCAGTTTGCTGAACAGTGGGGTGAAACAAAAAGCTGATCTTTAAACACCCTCCCTCAGTTTGCTGAACAGTGGGGTGAAACAAGAAGCTGATCTTTAAACACCCTCCCTCAGTTTGCTGAACAGTGGGGTGAAACAAAAAGCTGATCTTTAAACACCCTCCCTCAGTTTGCTGAACAGTGGAATGAAACAAAAAGCTGATCTTTAAACACCCTCCCTCAGTTTGCTGAACAGTGGGGTGAAACAAAAAGCTGATCTTTAACCACCCTCACTCAGTTTGCTGAACAGTGGGGTGAAACAAAAAGCTGATCTTTAACCACCCTCCCTCAGTTTGCTGAACAGTGGAATGAAACAAAAAGCTGATCTTTAAACACCCTCCCTCAGTTTGCTGAACAGTGGGGTGAAACAAGAAGCTGATCTTTAAACAAAACAGTGGGGTGCAAGAAGCTGATCTTTAAACACGGTTCCCTCAGTTAGCTGAACAGTGGGGTGAAACAAAAAGCTGTTCTTTAAACACCCTCCCTCAGTTTGCTGAACAGTGGGGTGAAACAAAAAGCTGATATTTAAACACCCTCCCTCAGTTTGCTGAACAGTGGGGTGAAACAAAAAGCTGATATTTAAACACCCTCCCTCAGTTTGCTGAACAGTGGGGTGAAACAAAAAGCTGATATTTAAACACCCTCCCTCAGTTTGCTGAACAGTGGGGTGAAACAAAAAGCTGATATTTAAACACCCTCCCTCAGTTTGCTGAACAGTGGGGTGAAACAAAAAGCTGATCTTTAAACACCCTCCCTCAGTTTGCTGAACAGTGGGGTGAAACAAAAAGCTGATCTTTAAACACCCTCCCTCAGTTTGCTGAACAGTGTGTGAATGAGAACAAGCAAGCTGATCTTTAAGAAGTAAGGAGCCGCTCAAAGGGCTCACTCCGTTTTGCTGAACAGTGGGGTGAAACAAAAAGCTGATATTTAAACACCCTCCCTCAGTTTGCTGAACAGTGGGGTGAAACAAAAAGCTGATATTTAAACACCCTCCCTCAGTTTGCTGAACAGTGGAGTGAAACAAAAAGCTGATCTTTAAACACCCTCCCTCAGTTTGCTGAACAGTGGGGTGAAACAAAAAGCTGTTCTTTAAACACCCCTACCCCCCTCATTTGGCTGGGGGGGGAACACAGTGGAATGAAACAAAAAGCTGATCTTTAAACACCCTCCCTCAGTTTGCTGAACAGTGGAGTGAAACAAAAAGCTGATCTTTAAACACCCTCCCTCAGTTTGCTGAACAGTGGGGTGAAACAAAAAGCTGATCTTTAAACACCCTCCCTCAGTTTGCTGAACAGTGGGGTGAAACAAAAAGCTGTTCTTTAAACACCCTCCCTCAGTTTGCTGAACAGTGGGGTGAAACAAAAAGCTGATATTTAAACACCCTCCCTCAGTTTGCTGAACAGTGGGGTGAAACAAAAAGCTGATATTTAAACACCCTCCCTCAGTTTGCTGAACAGTGGAATGAAACAAAAAGCTGATCTTTAAACACCCTCCCTCAGTTTGCTGAACAGTGGAATGAAACAAAAAGCTGATCTTTAAACACCCTCCCTCAGTTTGCTGAACAGTGGAATGAAACAAAAAGCTGATCTTTAAACACCCTCCCTCAGTTTGCTGAACAGTGGAATGAAACAAAAAGCTGATCTTTAAACACCCTCCCTCAGTTTGCTGAACAGTGGAATGAAACAAAAAGCTGATCTTTAAACACCCTCCCTCAGTTTGCTGAACAGTGGAATGAAACAAAAAGCTGATCTTTAAACACCCTCCCTCAGTTTGCTGAACAGTGGAATGAAACAAAAAGCTGATCTTTAAACACCCTCCCTCAGTTTGCTGAACAGTGGAATGAAACAAAAAGCTGATCTTTAAACCCCTTCACCTCAATCCTCTTCACAGTTTGACTGAAACAAAAAGCTGATCTTTGAACACCAAAGCTCAGTTTGCTGAACATTAAACATGAAACAAAAAGCTGACCTTTAAACACCCTCCCTCAGTTTGGTGAACAGTGGAATGAAACAACGAGCTGATGGGTTAACAAAAGCTGATCATTTTACACGGTCTAAAAAAACAGCCTCTCAATCGTGATTGGCTGAACAGTGGAATGAAACATAAAAAGCTGAATTTAAAGACACCCTCCCGTAACTAAAGCTAAGAAAGGCGACCTTTAGTTTTGCTGAACAGTGGGGTGAAACAAAAAAAAGTGCGATCCTTTTAAACACCCTGCTCTGTTTGCTGAATCCTGGGTGAAACAAAAGGCTGATCTTTAACAAAGCCCTCGCCAGTTTTGCTGAACAGTGAGTTGAAACAAAAAGCGATCTTTAAACACCTCTCTCAGTTTGCTGGGAACAGTGGAGATAAACAAAAAGCTGATCTTTATCCCCGTTACTGCCAGCGGAAAACAGAAATTATTAGCTTTCTTATTATAAAATTTAAGAGACCTGTTAGACTCAATCTAAGAAAATCGCAAATAGAGACACATTGGTGTAGAGTGACCCAGTGGTAACGCGTTCACTTCGCGTCAAGTAAACCCGTTGTCGAACCTGAGTACAGGGGATTTTTCCCTCTCATTCTGCACTAGGCTTACTTGTCTGAACATTGTCACTTCGGATGAGAGACATAAACCGAGGTCCGTGTGCCCGTTGCACACTAGTCACACATTAAACCCTGTGCAACGGGAGTTGTCATTTGGTCAAAATTTAAAACCCCCCCGCCTTTCCTTCCTTCCTTCTCATCCGTTCACACAAAATTCGCGATGTCAGCATAAAACAAGGGGAGTCTTCCCAGATCTCTCGACGTCTTTACGCGCCCCTCGCTCACGTCCTGCTTTTTCACATGTTATCCCGCCACCTGTTTTGGGTTCTTTGGGATGCATACACTTTGACACAACCGCTTGAAATGAATACGTTCTACTTTGATCTGTAAATAGGGCCGGTTTTATAGTCGTTATCGTCTATTGTCAGCTGTTCTTATAATGGTGCCTTCCCTTCTGCCCTTTTCCTCCCTGGTTCTCCCACATGTTATCCCCTCACGCCTGTTTGGTATGTGTTCTTTGTCTTGGGTGATACACTTTGACGACATTTTTGGGACACATGGGATTTCAACTGGACTCTTTGAATGAAATACGTGTCGACTTTATCTGTAAATATGTTTGCCGTTAGCTCTTGCTTCAGCTCTTTTACGCCCCCTCCTCTCCTCTCCCCACCATCTAATGTATATCTCCCCATCCACCAATGTTTGGGTTCTTTGGTGTACACTTTGACACTTTGCAAACAGCTGAATACGCTTGAAATGAATACGTTCACTTTATCTGTAAATAGGGCCGTTATCGTCTTCAGCTCTTTACGCCCCCTCCCCTCCTCCACCCACCACATGTTATCCCCCACCCTGTTTGGGTTCTTTGGATGATACACTTTGACACAACGCTTGAAATGAATACGTTCACTTTATCTGTAAATAGGGCCGTTATCGTCTTCAGCTCTTTACGCCCCCTCCCCTCCTCCACCCACCACATGTTATCCCCCACCCTGTTTGGGTTCTTTGGATGATACACTTTGACACAACGCTTGAAGTGAATACGTTCACTTTATCTGTAAATAGGGCCGTTATCGTCTTCAGCTCTTTACGCCCCCTCCTCTCCTCTCCCCACCACATGTTATCCCCCACCCTGTTTGGGTTCTTTGGGTGATACACTTTTTTGACTACAAGCAGGGCTTAAAATACCTTTGAAAAATGATACGTTCACAGTTTTATCGTGTAAATAAGGTGCCGTTTAATCGTTTATCCGCGTCTTCAAATGAACAGTGAAAAACGATGGCTGGTTAATGAAATGATGCTACTCCCTTCCTCCCGTTACCCCTCCTCCGCCTCTCCCACCCCCACCTACATTGAGAATGTTGTAGTCTTAAGTTATTCCCCACCCTGTTTGGGTTCTTTGGGTGATACACTTTGACACAACGTTTGAAGTGAATACGTTCACTTTATCTGTAAATAGGGCCGTTATCGTTATCGTCTTCAGCTGTTAATGCCCCCTCCCCTCCTCTCCCCACACGTTATCCCCCACCCTGTTTGGGTTCTTTGGATGATACACTTTGACACAACGCTTGAAATGAATACGTTCACTTTATCTGTAAATAGGGCCGTTTATCGTTATCGTCTTCAGCTGTTAATGGCCCCCTCCCCTCCTCTCCCCACCACATGTTATCCCCCACCTCCTCTCCCCACCACATGTTATCCCCCACCACGTGTTGTGTGGTTTCTTTGGGTTGATACACTTTGAACACAACGCTTGACAGATGAATTACGTTCAACTTATCTGTAAATAGGGCCGTTATTGTCTTCAGCTCTTTACGCCCCCTCCCCTCCTCTCCCCACCACATGTTATCCCCCACCCTGTTTGGGTTCTTTGGGTGATACACTTTGACACAACGTTTGAAATGAATACGTTCACTTTATCTGTAAATAGGGCCGTTATCGTCTTCAGCTCTTTACGCCCCCTCCCCTCCTCCACCCACCACATGTTATCCCCCACCCTGTTTGGGTTCTTTGGATGATACACTTTGACACAACGCTTGAAATGAATACGTTCACTTTAACTTAGCTGGTTTAAATGTTATGTGTGCCTTGTTAGGGTCGTGTGCATTTTCGAGCGTGTTATGGCCGGTGCCGCTTGCTCCCTTTCTTCTCTCCCCACCAGTTCACATTGTGGAGAGGTCCATTCCCTCGCGCCCGATCTTAACCCTGTGTGTTCTTGTAGTCTTTGGTGATACACTTTTACACACGTTTGAAGATGATGCCGGTGCACTTATCTTGTAAGATAGGGCCGTTATCGTCTGCAGCTCTTTTATACGCCCCCTCGCCCTCCTCTTCCGCACCACAGTTATTTCCCCACACCCTGTTTTGGGTTCTTTGGGTGATACACTTTGACACAACGTTTTGAAATGAATACGTTCACTTTATCTGTAAATAGGGCCGTTATCGTCTTCAGCTCTTTACGCCCCCTCCCCTTCCTCTTCCCACCACATGTTATCCCCCACCCTGTTTGGGTTCTTTGGGTGATACACTTTGACACAACGCTTGAAATGAATACGTTCACTTTATCTGTAAATAGGGCCGTTATCGTCTTCAGCTGTTTTATGCCCCCTCCCCTCCTCGTCCCCACCACATGTTATCCCCCACCCTGTTTGGGTTCTTTGGGTGATACACTTTGACACAACTTTCTTGAAATGAATACGTTCACTTTATCTGTAAATAGGGCCCGTTATCGTTATCGTCTTCAGCTCTTTTATGCCCCCTCCCCTCCTCTCTCCCACCACATGTTATCCCCCACCCTGTTTGGGTTCTTTGGATGATACACTTTGACACAACGCTTGAAATGAATACGTTCACTTTATCTGTAAATAGGGCCGTTATCGTCTTCAGCTCTTTACGCCCCCTCCCCTCCTCCACCCACCACATGTTATCCCCCACCCTGTTTGGGTTCTTTGGATGATACACTTTGACACAACGTTTGAAGTGAATACGTTCACTTTATCTGTAAATAGGCGGTCGTTATCGTCTTCAGCTGTTTGATGCCCCCTCCCTCTCCTCTCCCCACGTGGCACATTCGTTATCCCCCACCCTGTTTGGGTTCTTTGGGTGATACACTTTGACACAACGCTTGAAGTGAATACGTTCACTTTATCTGTAAATAGGGCCGTTATCGTTATCGTCTTCAGCTGTTAATGCCCCCTCCCCTCCTCTCCCCACACGTTATCCCCCACCCTGTTTGGGTTCTTTGGATGATACACTTTGACACAACGCTTGAAGTGAATACGTTCACTTTATCTGTAAATAGGGCCGTTATCGTTACCTCCTCTCTTGGCTTCACTGTTTCATTCATGTATTATTTCCAGGGCTTATGACATCATCAATGACATGTCGACACATCTGTAGTAAGTGAACACAGGTGTGTGCCTGCCCCCACCCCCCCCCCCCCTCGACCGCTTGTTGCTTAGTGGTGATCGTGGGTTTATACACTTGGATCTCGAGGCAGGAAGGGGTTGAACACTGACTCGGGCAGGGACGTGGTTAACACTGGCATACTGGGGCGTGGAAGGTTACACTGTGATATCTGTGTTTTGTGCAGTTATGGTTAAATGGGGTTTTGCTTATCGATCACTGGACTAGTGGCCAGTTTGGCTAAGGGGTTAACACTGGAGGTATCTGGGACGCGCTGTGGTTACATGTCTGGGCAGCGGAGAGTTGGTTCAACACTGATGGACTGGGCAGGGGGTTACCTCTGCTTGTGGGCTCGTGGACAGTGGGAAGTTGGGTTTTAAGCCTACCAGTTAACAGTAGGTGCAGTGTGAAGTGTTTTATTTGTCTATCTTGTGGACTGAGACAGGATGGGGTTGCCACATAGACCTGTGCAGGTTGGGGTTAACCCTAGGACTGGCAGGATAGGGTTTAGACGTATCGGTGACTGTGGGCAGATGTGATACAGGGGGTGCTATTGAGAAAGTGAAACATTTCACTAATGGCAAATATCCAGAAAAGATACAATTTTATTTTTACCTAGATTTGGTATCCTGCCGTTCACAGACTTATCTGTCTCTTACACCACGTATGCACAGTCACACCGTCACATTCTCGTTTACGCCTTGTTGTGACGTTTATATCCGGCCTTGGCAGGCTTGGTCTTCTATAACATCACTGTTGCAGCTACTTTGGCTTTCCTCTTCTCTTCTGTGTCCTGCTGTCGGTCACTCGGGTGTCTGGGCACATGTTACCTAGCTACACAAACATATCATTCATGGTTCTCTATACCACTATCAAGTTCAGCACTTTTTTCTTTGGCTTTTTCTTTCCTCTCTCACCCCTTCACTGTCTTGGCACATTTGATTTAACAACAGTTAACTTCCACAAACAACTCATATCGGTACTATATGCTATTACACAGGCACGTTCAGTGTCTCTTTGGCCTTCTTCTCTCCCCCCTTCTGTCTTGCTATCATTTAACAACACAAACAATGCATATGGTCTCTATTATCCACATTCACGTTCAGCGTCTCTTTGTGGTCTTTTTTTCTTCTCTCTCCCCCTCTCCCCTAGTCTGCTGTACATTTAACTCATCAAACAATCATAATGGTCTTCTATTTACAGCATGGCAGTTTTACAGGCTCTTTGGCTTTGCCTCTCTGTGCTCCGATCTCTCTGTTCTCGCAGCATTTTAATCTACACAAACATATCATATATTGTTTCTTCTATTAACCACATTCATCGTTTCAGCTTCTGTCTTGTGGCTTTTTTTTACTGCTCGTGTTGGTTTCCCTTACCTTTCTGGGGGGTCGACTTTGTCTTTGCCATACATTTAAGATCACAGAACAAGTACCTGATTAGGTACTCTCGACAAACCTTCTTTGCATTTGACTAAAAACTCTGCTCTGATGCTCACTATCTCTTTTTCAAATCTGGTTCCTGTTTTTCCGTTTTTGCTTTAAATTCAATCTCAATAAATACATTATTTGGAACCAAAAGTTTGATGACTTTGTGCTTTCATTGTCTGTTGGTGAGGTTTGTTAATTAATGGCTTGGAGTCAAAAACGGACTATCTTTTAGATAGTCCATTGACATATTATTAATTGAACTTAATACGAATAAATAATAACTTGTCTTAAAAAAAAAAAAAGATTGTCTGAATATAAAAAGCGGAAACCCTACTTTGTATATTCTGCAAGTTCATGTTGATACAAGGTTTTGTGAGTTTTTGCTAATATAAATCCAATTAATTAATACGTCAATGGACTCTATAAAGATAGTCTGTTTTTGGACTCCAAGCCATTCGTAACTGTTACTTCACCGTTTTTGTATGAGCGAAATTAGTGTTGTGTTAAAATAAGTTTAATATGGTCCTTAACTTTAATTTATACTCATCTTCTTTCTTAATTATACCCCGCTAGGCATTATTCCTGATGGCGCCCTCCTGTACCTTTTTGCGGGCGAGATTTGCAGTATCACACCCTACCAACAAAAATCGCCCGTTTCCACTAACCGAAGAAAAAGAAAACGCACCACAGCTGCTCATGTCAGCTTGCCTCATGATCTAGCTAAAAGGAAAAGAAAGAGCTAGCTTTTCTCTATCGTTTCGTATTTTTATGTTTGTACAAGTACGAAGTACAAGTAAGAAATTTTTAAAGTTGAACATTTTGAACGAAAATTTTGTCAACTTCCGGTCCACGTACAACAAATTGAAAATATCCAGTCGATTCAGCAGGTTTTCTTCTTTAAAATATCAAATTTTCACTATCTGCTGCCGAAATACCGAAATGTGTGACATGGTAGCTCCGTAGCCACTCTGTCACTCAAGCCTAAAAACAAAAATGGCCACCGCGAAGAGACGCTCGTTTGCGTAGCCTACTTGGCGATCAACAAAATCTTAGCTCGCGCTCATTTTCGCGCTCATTAGGCCCCTATTGTTGCTGAGTGATTTATGCAATTTAGTAAGTGTGCTAGTGCTTATGCAGTGGTGAGAAAAATATTGTAGCAATGAAGTGAAATCATTGTTATTTATCTATCTTCTGTAAATAAGTGTAGCAGTAGTGATTAGTAGTCAGTTGTACTGGTGTTTGTGTGTGTGTGTGTGTGGTGGTGTGCCTGTGTGAGATTGTTATGCATTGGTGAATGATGTTCACACTGTAACTTGCCACTTTGGCAGAGGAATAATTAAATCAGTTGATAATCTGAACTTGTTGTGTGAAGACTGATGTATTGAGCATGCAACTGTATGAACGGACATCTTGACTTCTATATATAAGAACTTATCGTCACATTTACGGAACCCGATCGGCCACATTCAAACACTTGAAACAGCACGATTCAAGGAAAAAGTCTGAGATCGAAGTTCCGGATACTTGGGAAATTTAACAGAAACCATAAATCGAAGTCGTTTGATTAACTGTCCATAATATTGCTAACAATCGGTTTTTAGGTGAACAGACAAGTTGCTTAGCACTTTTATTATCGTCTTAACAAAGGTATTGATGAGAAAAGATCAAAAGTCACATGACCTAATTTCTTCAGGTTTTGAATGAAAGCCTGCCGATGAAAACGAAACCAGGTCTAACTACACGGATGTTTCTGTTTTCATAGATCTCATTGAATATGAATAAAGTTAATTAGGCAAACGACATGTTTCTTCTTGAGCTTCAAACTTGCATGCATGTGGACTTTTTTTTCCCACCCCAACTGCATGCATTGGAACTTTATTTTTTTTAAACAGTCAACAGTACTATATAAGATTAAATCAGTTTTTGCATTTCCTTTGTTACTATAAATAGCTTCCCCACCCCCCCCCCCCTCCCCCTAAAATGTCAAGTTCTGTGGGTTGATTTTGTTGTGTGTGTCTCTGTGATGTCTCTTCTTTCATCAAATTTTAAAGCTCTCCCACTCCATACCACCACATCTACGCTTTTTTTTCTTTCCCCCCCCCCCCCACCCCCACCCCCTGCACATAAATGCTTTGCTGGTTTTTATTTGATCATAAATGACATAATTGATGTAGCATAAACAAATCTGTTATTAACACTACATTTTCCATCAGACTCACAGCGGCTATAATGCACAAATCATATTTATTTTCAAAAAGTTTCTTGCACTATTATACACCCTTTTTATCGCATCACGACACACACACATACACACACACCACAAGTACACACACACACACACACACTAGTACCACACTAACCAATTTTCAGAGCCAATGTAATTACTTTTTCTTTTTTTTCACATATCAAAATTTGCAAGTATAATGGTTTACCAAATTCAAGAAAATAGTATGTACTGTTATGTAGAACCAGACTGGCTAAAGGAGATTAACCCTTTCACCGCCAGTCACATCTTAGCCAACCGACAGTGATTTAAACATTAATGTTCACTAAAGGGCATCAAATTGTGGGTCTATTATTCTAATAAACCATATTGTCTTAGTTTTTAGACCTTATGTTCAAATATGTCTTTACTTTTTAAGCCCCGATGCGCCTAATTCCGCCTATGGCGCTGCCTCCCGTCTTCCTCCAAACCGCCTGATTCCGACTGTCTAACACCTACTACGTTTGGTTCGTTATTGTGTGGTCGCGTAGCAGTAAAAAGATGAAAGCTGAATCGCCCTTCCGGCCGCGTGCTTTCAGCCAGTCAGCGCCATATTTTCTTTGATTTCTAAGGGATTTTTGTGCCGTTTTTTTTTCTTTTTTCGACTCGGTGACTGATTGTTGAACTCGCCATGTCAGACTACAACTCTGACAGTGACATTAGCGTTGACATTGACGAGATGATTGCAAGAGCTGCACGACTGTGTGAAGCAGACGACGAAGACGAAAGTGACATTGAACTGGAAGAAACTGACGATGCACCAGACAGTGACCATGACTATGAGGTGGATGAAAGTGACGACGAAGACAGTGAGGTTAGTGACGATGACGAAGTGGGCGTGTCACGTGGCCCTCGATGTGCAGAGTCATCACAGTGGTCTAGTGAGGAATTTCAGCGTGAAATTCCTATCTTTGACACAAGCAGGGGGCCCCAAGCCTCAGGTCAATCTTCAGTCATGTTTTGACTATTTTTCTCTTGTTTTTCCCTTGAGCACCTACAACCTTATTGCCAGGGAAACAAACCGGTATGCGTCACAAAGGCTCATTGCTGCTGGGTTTGCTGCAGAGTCTGTGGGGGATAAGTTTGAGCCTACCACTGATGATGAAGTCAGAGCATTCGTTGGTCTGCTTATGTTGATGAACATGTCCCACATTCCTCACAGGGATTATTATTGGAGTGAAAAGACTTTTTTCTACAATTCTTGGGTGGCGAAAGTCATGTCTAGGAACCGGTTCAATCAGTTGAATCAGTTTTTCCATCTTGCTGATTCCACCAAAGCAGTTCCCAGAGGCCAGGCTGATTTTGACCCCCTGTACAAAGTCAGGCCTCTCATTTCTGTGACTCAGGAGGCTTTTTCCAGGCAGTTTCTACCTGGTCAGAACATCACGGTGGATGAAGCTATGGTGAAATTCAAGGGGCGTTGTGGCTTTCTTCAGTACAATCCTGCCAAGCCAACAAAGTGGGGGCTGAAAGTTTGGGCTTTGTGTGATTCGGATTCTTTTTATATGCTGAAATATTCAGTGTACACTGGCAAGACCAATGATGTGCCCGCTGGTTCAGGTGAAGCTTTGGGGGACCGAGTGGTCAAGCACTTGTCTCAACCATATCTCCGTCTGTGGCATACTGTCTACTTCGACAACTACTTCACTTCGGTCCCTCTCATTCAGTTCTTGTACCAGAAGAAGACCTTAGCCTGTGGTACTGTTCGTATCAACAGAAAGGGCCTGCCACAGGACATGAAACCACCAAAGTGTGTCAAAAAGTCAGGGGACACCAAACGCTGGTTTAGTCAGTTGGATGCTGGGGAAGCTGGTGGGGAGAAGGGTCAGCTTCAGGCTGTCGCCTGGTTTGACCGTCGAAAAGTCACCCTCCTCACGTCTGCCCATGATGGTTCGGATGATGTTGTTGTTCGCAAAGGACCAGGGGGTGTCGAAAGAGCCAGGTATTCTAGGCCTGTTGCTGTTGCGGAGTACACCAAGAACTACAACGGTGTCGACAAGCATGACCAAATGCGCTCTTACTACGGCTCCAAACAAACGTTCAAGAAGTGGTGGAAGTATGTCCTTTTCTTCTGCTTGGACACTGCTGCTGTGAATGCATACATCATCTACAGGCATTCAGCAGCTGCCCCACTGAAAAATCATGTGGAGTTTCAGATGGATCTCATCATGGGCATGGTGAATGGCTACAGGGGTCGCAAACGCAGGGGCAGGCCCGCAGCTCAAGATGGTGGTGATATGTCAAGGCACACCCATTCCAAAATCACTGACTGTGCCAGAGGCAAAAGGGTGTGTGTGCTGTGCAAGAGGCAAGGCAGAAGAACTGCCACGGGCAAGGTCATCGAGAGCATGTACGAGTGTGCCAAGTGTGGAGTGTGCCTCTGCAAGGATCGGGGTTGTTTCTTCTCTTTTCATCAGTAAAGTCCCGGCACACTCATTTCTTAGGTGACTATGCCCCAGACTGGACACCCAGGACTCCTACTTTGAACTTGTTGACTTTGTTGTCGTTGCTTTGTATATACATACTGAGTTGAATGAATAAGTGAAACTTAGAGGCTGACAAGAAGGAAAAGATGAACGTCAAATACGTGCCCCTGTGGAGTACCTGTCTGAAAAAAAAAATATAGTGTGGTGTTCTGCCAAAATTACTGCTGTGTGTGATGCTGTTTTGTTCTTGGATTATAAACCAATGCTGTCATGGAAACCTGGTGAGTTCCAAAGTAATAGCTGAGTGTTGTGTTGTTTTGTGTCTCTGTCTCTCTTCCGCATCACTAACACAGGGAGTAGGCATTTTTAGGCAAAATGTTTATTCAAATACACAAATTAGCCCATGCACAACAAACAGCATGCACTAATCAATATGTATGCAAAAAATGAAAAGAATGTGGCCATTAGTTTTATTTTTATGATTTTTTAATTTTACGTCAAAATTTTTTGACGTTTCAGCATCAGAATTTTTTTGCGTATAATTATATCCATGCATATGACCACTAACACCTCACAACACCCATAAATTTTATTGCAGATGGGGAGCCTGACCCCTTAGCATGAAAAAGGTAAGTGAATAATAATTATGGGTGTTGTACTCCCTGTCTATCATCCATTTTACTAACATATATATATATTTGAGTAAAATTCGCAATATCAAAAATATCAAAAAATCAAAAATATCATTTATGTAATAAATAGTCATTGCAAATTGAATTTCATTCTTTCATACATAAAATCTGAAAATTTGAAGTGAATCCATCCAGTAGTTTTTTTAAAATATTTTTTTAAACACAACACCCCTGTTCGGGCTCTGTTTTCCAAGATTAATTTGGGGCTTAAAGGAAAAGGAGCACATATTAAATCGGAGGTAAAAGTGATAAAAGAATCCCCAATACTGCAGATGGATTTTGTTCTCTACCCAGGTAAATTTAATGGACATTTTTGGCTGAAATATGGCTGGCGGTGAAAGGGTTAAATTAGTGTTTCACCATACTGTGGCATGGAGCATAAAAAATAATTTTGGTTTGCCCACTCAGACATAACCCACAGAATCACACACACACACATGCATTGGCACATGCGTGCACACCCACTCACGCAGGTGCACACACACACACACACACACAGACAGTGACACACACACACTATCACAATCTTTTAATTTTGAAGCCAAAATATACTTGTTTAGGCAGGAAAATGACGGAAACTGCTCTGAGACAGTGCCAAAATCACCCATCAGTATGATGTAATCAAGGTCAGGTGCCCAAAAAATTATATTTTTTTCCATCTTTATTTCATCACTTTTTAAGTACATGCATCAGACAGAACTCATCATTCTGAGCATTATGGTGTATTATTTGTCTTTGTAGGTCAAACAGCAAGGAAAATATGACTTTTTGACAATTTATTATTTCCGCAGGTGAAAATTGCAGTTTTTAACATATTTACAGACCTGTTTACCCTACAATTTTTAGGCGTATTTTACGAATTCTGACTGCAAAATACGACCATACGCCGAGTCCGACTAAAATACGAAAATCGGCAGCATCGGCTCCAAAAAAATGTTTTATTGGCTATTTTCCTGTTTAAAGACGTTTCGCTAAACCGGTTTCGGGTCACAGGTATCGGAGTTATTGCCCCTAGTTTGCGCGCGCTTAAAAAGACCTTTGTCGGCCATCTTTGTGTGAGTGAGCCATACAGATTGAAAAATGCCACCACCATCGAAGAAGCGCTTGCATGAGAGCGAAGATACCGAGGATGAGATGGAAGGATGAGCCACAAAGAAAGTTGCTAAAACAAGAGAGCAAACTTTCCTCAACGCATAGATATACACCACAACTTGGAAGTGTCTAGTCCCCAGCTCCAAAGGACCGTCTTTCGTGTGGTGCACTTTGTGCAAATCGGATTTCAGTTGTGCTCATGGAGGGCGCAACAACTGCAAGAAGCATGTAGGGTCCTAAAGGCACAAGAGACTCTCAGAAATGGCGAAAGGAACACCTTCTATTAAAGATGCTTTCAGCAAGGCACAGGCGAAGTCTAGTGGGGATCTGGAGCAGCAGGTGACAAACGCCGAGGCGATGATGTGCAGACTGGTGGCTGATGCCAATCTCTCTCTCAATGCCGGATCATCTTGTTCTATGATGTGCAGACTGGTGGCTGATGCCAATCTCTCTCTCAATGGTGGATCATCTTCTTCTATGATGTGCAGACTGGTGGCTGATGCCAATCTCTCTCAATGGTGGATCATCTTGTTCTATGATGTGCAGACTGGTGGCTGATGCCAATCTAGAGCTCTCTCATCAATGCCGGATCATCTTGTTCTATGATGTGCAGACTGGTGGCTGAATCTCTCTCTCTCTCAATATGCACTTGTTCTATGATGTGCAGACTGGTGGCTGATGCCAATCTCTCTCTCTCAATGGTGGATCATCTTGTTCTATGATGTGCAGACTGGTGGCTGATGCCAATCTCTCTCAATGGTGGAGCATCTCTGTTCAATGATGTGCAGACTGGTGGCTGATGCCAATCTCTCTCTCAATGGTGGATCATCTTGTTCTATGATGTGCAGACTGGTGGCTGATGCCAATCTCTCTCTCTCAATGGCGGATCATCTTGTTCTATGATGTGCAGACTGGTGGCTGATGCCAATCTAGAGCTCTCTCTCAATGGCAGATCATCTTGTTCTATGATGTGCAGACTGGTGGCTGATGCCAATCTCTCTCTCAATGGTGGATCATCTTGTTCTATGATGTGCAGACTGGTGGCTGATGCCAATCTCTCTCTCAATGGTGGATCATCTTGTTCTATGATGTGCAGACTGGTGGCTGATGCCAATCTAGAGCTCTCTCTCAATGGCGGATCATCTTGTTCTATGATGTGCAGACTGGTGGCTGATGCCAATCTCTCTCTCAATGGTGGATCATCTTGTTCTATGATGTGCAGACTGGTGGCTGATGCCAATCTCTCTCTCAATGGTGGATCATCTTGTTCTATGATGTGCAGACTGGTGGCTGATGCCAATCTCTCTCTCTCTCAATGGCGGATCATCTTGTTCTATGATGTGCAGACTGGTGGCTGATGCCAATCTCTCTCTCTCAATGGTGGATCATCTTGTTCTATGATGTGCAGACTGGTGGCTGATGCCAATCTCTCTCTCTCAATGGTGGATCATCTTGTTCTATGATGTGCAGACTGGTGGCTGATGCCAATCTCTCTCTCTCTCAATGGTGGATCATCTTGTTCTATGATGTGCAGACTGGTGGCTGATGCCAATCTCTCTCTCTCAATGGCGGATCATCTTGTTCTATGATGTGCAGACTGGTGGCTGATGCCAATCTCTCTCTCTCAATGGCGGATCATCTTGTTCTATGATGTGCAGACTGGTGGCTGATGCCAATCTCTCTCAATGGTGGATCATCTTGTTCTATGATGTGCAGACTGGTGGCTGATGCCAATCTCTCTCTCTCTCTCAATGGCGGATCATCTTGTTCTATGATGTGCAGACTGGTGGCTGATGCCAATCTCTCTCTCTCTCTCAATGGTGGATCATCTTGTTCTATGATGTGCAGACTGGTGGCTGATGCCAATCTAGAGCTCTCTCAATGGCGGATCATCTTGTTCTATTGTTGAAGAAGATGTTTCCTGACAGCAAAATCGCTCAAAGTATGTCTGTCACTTTTTACTTCTACAGATTAATTAAGGGAACCCCCCCCCCCCCCCCCCCCCCCCCCCCCCCCAAAAAAAAAAAAAAAAAAAAAAAAAAAAAAAAAAAATAGAGAGAGAAAAGGGTGTGTGGGTGGACATAGAGAATATGAAAACTGAATGAAGGGGATGTGAGTGTGTGTGACAAACACTTCTCTTCATGAAGGGAGATACTATGACAGAGCAATACATTGTGCATTTTCAGTTAACAGATTATCTCCCATGATGATTACCTGACTGTGCGTGTGTGTATCAGTCTGTCACAGTAGAGAGAGTGTGTGCATGTATCATTGTGTATGTGTGAGAGTGTGTGTGACTGTGCGTGTGTGTATCAGTCTGTCACAGTAGAGAGAGTGTGTGCATGTATCATTGTGTATGTGTGAGAGTGTGTGTGTGTGTTGTGTGTGTGTGTGTGTGTGTGTGTGTGTGTGTGTGTGTGTGTGTGTGTGTGTTGAAAGGGAGGAGGGATTAATACGATAAAAGTCAAGGTAAGAAAAATACTTTTTGGGTCATAGAATACTAAAATGTACTTAATAGAATTAATCCAGGACCAGGCCTGAAGACCTGTATGCAAAATGGTGTTGGCGAAGTTTCTCACTTGATTTGAGTCAATGGGTACCTAGACATGAAAAATCACCGAGGTGCTTGCCCGGCACACTGGCACGAATGACGCAATAGCCAATCCAATATGGCTGCCGTCCGGCCATGATGAAAATGTATTTTTTGTGTTTTTGAGAGCATATACACTTGCAATATCTCTAATTAGAATGATTTGGGGGTGTAGATTTCATTTCTGATATTGTTTTGTCCATTCTGGGTCATCTTGACCTTGAAAGGACAAGGTCAAGGTCATTTCTTACATAAACGACCTTTCATAGCTTTTAACAACAGAAATGGGTGTGATATACCTAATTCAACTACTTATGATAGACATATTTAATTTATGATAGTTTTGGCGATTGCAGGTCATATGGACCATTATTTTGTTTAACATTAACATTTTACGTAACACTCAAGTTTAGTGTCTTGTATTTTTTAGGCGTTTGTTCCTTTGCTTGGGTCCTTTCCACTGGGCCCGTGTTCTGCTGAGGTGCCAGGGCAAACTCCTCAGTGGTTCTGGTCTGGATGACGCACTGATCGAGTGTGCAGTGTTTGGACCAGGCGTGATGGAATCGGTGTTGAACGGCAGTCATTATGTCCGGGCTCTCACTGGTATGCTGATTGTGGAGGACATGATCCATTCACTTCAATGGCAGATGTTCTGGCATCACAAGAACAAAACTGCATATCCAGTGCTGGAGCAGGTGAAAGAACTGCAAACTACACTGGCTTCAAACAAACATTGTCCTGAGGAGTTTGAGGCCCTGAGTGGACAAGTCGAGAAGCTGCATCAGGACTTTGAAGAGTTTGAAAAGGAGTGTGAGGCCAAGTCTGAACTCTGCCAGTTCTTTGGAGTTTGGCTGCGGTTGGTTGCCGTCATCAAGAACGCCATAGTCTCTGAGAGAGAAGGAAACTGGAACCTACACGCAGCTACTATCGAGGATTCCATGCCAATCTTCGCAGAATGTGACTGCATCAACTACCTGCGTCATGGCTCCTGGTATCTTGAACAAATCAAGGTACTGGAGTTCACACATCCTGAGCTCTACCAGCATTTCTCCATGGGCCAGTGGGTTGTTCGGGATCGTCCAGGCTGGTTTTGTGCTGTTGGAGGTGACATGAAGGTCGAGCAGACCATACAGCGAGTGTCGAAGGGTCCTGGAGGTCACTATGTGGTGGGAGCCACACGCAATGTTGGTGCAGTGGCAGAGTTTGAACTCTTGTTCCACGAGATTGGGTCTATCACCAATCTCCTCAACGTTCTTACCACCAACCACTCCATGAACCACACAGAATGTCATCTCCAGCATCCGCTGAGCACCACACGCCGTCTCACATTCAATCAAAACGTGGGGAAGCTGTTGGACTTTGTTCTAGAGCGGCAGAATCCATACTCTGTGATAATGAATGTGCCTGTACCACTGCACAACTTGCTCACTAAGCTGGCCATTGATCGAGAGGTGACTGTGCGTCTGCTCAAGTGTCTCGAGAATGGTGAGCGTGTTTACCGTTCATACAGATGGGAGGTGTTAGTTGAAAAGAGAAAAAAATTGAGCGCAACCATATCAAAGAGAAAGATGCCCCGTTTAACCGACCAGCCACAGAAGACACCAGCAACCATTCTGAAGGAGAAGAACGACCTCTCATCCAAGGATGTGGCAGAGGCACAGAGGAGCATGGACATTGTTAGGGAGAGGGGAATGGACCTTAGGCAGATACTTTCTCACGATGTGCTCCCAAATACCCCACTGTTCGACGGTGACCTTCCGACTAGTGTCAACAAGTCAACACTTGTTGGTGAGATCGAGTCTGGACTAGACCTCACCCAATGGAGTCAGACGTCGCCTCTTGCCACTCATGTTGTGGTAGACTTCATGTCGAAGATGCGACAGATGCCACTAGCACAGTTCCCTACTCTGGGTGCTGTCATCAACGCCATCATCATCTCAGCATCATGCATCTGCCGAGAGCCAGCGGTTGTCCATCTCGTACTAGACTCGTACGTTGAGATGTCTGTAAAGGAAGGAGAGCGCATGCGACGTACTGACTCAACCACAGGCATCAACATCATCGGCATGAACAGTGACACAACCATCCCTCAGCAACTTGACAAGTTCTGGGCGTCCGAGGACAACAAACGCAATCTCCAGCTGCTGGTTCGAGATATGGTGTGCAGTCGAGCCAATAGCCATCCTACCATCATCGCCAGCTCTATTGTTTATGATGGTGAGGTGCTTCCAGCAAAGGCAACCGGTGGTGAAGACATCCCAGACCTGTTGAATTGGATAGAAGAGGCAGACGCTAGGTTGGTGGTACACGTGGAATGGGCAGTTCGTGTGAAACAATGTAAGAGAGTTATCGTAGTCTCCAACGACACGGACACTTTCGCATCCCGTACCTCCAAGCACTGGGATTGAAGGAGCTCTGGCAGCAGTATGGCATTGGTGAGAAGCGACGCATGCTTCCACTGCATCAAGCTGTTTCTCGGCTTGGAGCACTACTGGCCAAAACAGTAATCAAGGCGACTGCATGAGCAAAGTGGGGACCAAACACGCGGCTATGGTGTCTGACCCAGTACAGTATCTGACAAACTTTGGTGAGGCAGACACCTTGTCAGAACAAAATGAAGTTCTAGCAGAGAAGTACTTGGTACATGTCTGGGCAGGGGGCAGGTCAACTACAACTGCTGATACATTCAACCAGCTCAGGTTTGAAAACTATACCAGCGCCAGGACTGGAATTGATTGTCTCCCTCCTACAAGCAGTGTGATCAGAGGTCACATCCACCGAGGAGCCTTTCTGGTGCACAGAGCATGCCAACTGCTTGCGACAGCCGATGAACGTAAGGCAAAGCTAGATCCAGTGGAACATGGATGGTAGGAGCACTTCGGGACACTGCTGCCATCAAAATGCCTGAAGCCTTGGCCACCCAGTCTGCTCACAATATGCAAGTGTGCAGGCAAGTGCGACACTCGACGCTGTGGGTGCCGTTCCACTGGAGTTCAGTGCATCGCATTCTGCCATGGGAAGGCAGATAACTCATCGTATGAAAACCTGCCAGAATATGTAGCAGTGTAAGAGAATTTGACATTGGATTTGTTCTGTGCTTTGCTATTCAACATCAGTTAACAAGAAAAGTGAAGGTATCGACGGCCATCTTAGTTCAAGAGCAATTAATGTTGCCATTGATCTTAGCATTTCAAGCTTGGGAAGACGTTCTATCCATAACACACTATCAAAAACCAAGTATAAATGTTCCAAATCAGTTGAATTACAGTTATTACACCAGTTTCTGCTGCAAAAGCAACCAAGAGCGCGCTGGCGTAACAATATGACCTTGATCATGACTTTTCAAGGTCAAGATGACCCAGAATGGACAAAACAATATCAGAAATATTGAATTAGGTATATCACACCCATTTCTGTTGCTAAAAGCTATGAAAGGTCGTTTATGTAAGAAATGACCTTGACCTTGTCCTTTCAAGGTCAAGATGACCCAGAATGGACAAAACAATATCAGTAATGAAATCTACACCCCCAAATCATTCTAATTAGAGATATTGCAAGTGTATATACTCTCAAAAACAAAAATAATACATTTTCATCATGGCCGGACGGCAGCCATATTGGATTGGCTATTACGTCATTCGTGCCAATGTGCCGGGCAAGAACCTCGGTGATTTTTCATGTCTAGGTACCCATTCACTCAAATCAAGTGAGAAACTTCGCCAACACCATTTTGCATACGGGACTATAGGCCAGGAGTTACTTAAGTTTAAATGGCACTTTTTACCATTTTACTTTGCTGAAAAAAATGGCGTCTACAATAAATTGGAAAAAAATATAACTTATTATCTAATTAAGCTAGAAAATTAACTTTTATATCAATGTGCACAGAATTACAATATCTAATCTATCCATTGGTAATATTTTAATTTATCAGATCTGAAATTTTAAAAATGACTTTTGAGCACCTAATCGTATATGGTCTCTATAAACATCACATTCAGCTCTTTGGCTTTCCTCTCTCCCTTCTCTGTCTCTATACACGCTGTTAGTTTTCACTCTTTCCCCATAGCAACACAGTGATACCATACTACTAATAAAAAGGCAAGTGTGCTATATCCTTGGTTTTTTGTTTTGTGGGTGTGTGTGTGAAACACAAAACGGGCCTTATAACTCCGGTTTTTCGACCGAATCGCTTCAAATTTGCTGTGAGCCCTAACAGGGCGATGGCAACTTCAACCGAGGTGGTCATGTCATTTCGCTGTTTGTGGCAATGCCGGCCTTCGGGCGCCCGTAATCTCCGGTATTTTTTTTTTTGTTCTGGACATATTGCCTTGCGAATTTGACGGTAGGATGACTCGGGACAGTGGACTATCTGTGCGCCAACCGGAAGCGATCGTTCATCAACGCGCGCAATATACGCGCGTCACCTTTTCCGTCAAATAAACTCCGCCGTTTTCTTAACCGAATCGCTTCAAATTTGCTGTCAGGCTTGCTGTGCGGGGCAAAGCTGGCAGCAAATGTGAAGAGATCGGGAGAACGCTCACTCTCAGAGCAGCGCCAACGGGAAACGAGGCTTATAACTCCGCCGTTTCTTCACCGAGATCGCTTCAAATTTGCTGTACTCTTCGTTACAGTACTTGCATTGCCGTTACTAGGGAGAGCGCATCACTCTCAGAGCAGCGCCAACGGGAAACGGGGCTTATAACTCCGCCTTTTCTTAACTGAATCGCTTCAAATTTGCTGTACTCAGCGTTCCATTATCTGCGTTACCGTTACTAGGCTTACCGTTTACTAGGGAGAGCGCGTTGCTCTCAGAGCAGCGCCAACGGAAACGGGCCTTATAACTCCGCCGTTCTTAAACGAAATCGCTTCAAATTTGCTGTACTCAGCGTTATCAGTACGTGGCGTTACCGTTACTAGGCGTTCCCGGTAACTCGGAGTTTGCGCTATAGTAATAATATGACTTGCAAAATCACCATATTGCCATGGAGAAAGAGCGAAAAATGGCAACGTATTTGTGAACATTAGTGCACAGAGTGGCCAAGGAATTACTCCTTCCTCTGTGCTATGACTTGTCTGAAATAACATATAACATTTTTAACGAAAAAATCTTCAGGAGTATTTTGAATGGTCCAGATTCCTTGCCTTTCATCTTCCAATGACATTGGGGATTCTATCAAAGTCACATGCTTAGCATCAAAGCAGAAACAAGAACAGATCAAAACGAGAGAGACATGTGAGAA
>CM065708.1:41498482-41519454 GCA_017654935.2 Phymorhynchus buccinoides
ACGGCAGCCATATTGGATTGGCTATTGCGTCATTCGGGGTCCAGTGTGCCGGTCAAGCACCTCAGTGATTTTTCATGTACTAGGTACCCTTGACTCAATCACGTGAGAAACTTCCGCCACAACCGTTGCATACAGGTCTTCCGGCCTGGGTCTGGATTAATTCTATTAAGTACCTTTGTAGTATCTATTGACCAAAAAGTATTTTTTCTTACATGACTTTTATCGTATTAATCCCTCCCTCCTTTCAACACACACACACACACACACACACACACACACACACACACACACGCACACACACACACACACACTCTCACACATCACAATGATACATGCACACCTCTCTCTACTGTGACAGGACTGATACACACACGCACAGTCCACGACACACTCTCACACATACACAATGATACATGCACACACTCTCTCTACTTGACATACTGTACACACACGCATCGTCAGGTAATATCATGGGAGATAATCTGTTACTAAAATGCACAGAGAGAGAGATTGGCATCAGCCACCAGTCTGCACATCATAGAACAAGATGATCCGCCATTGAGAGAGAGCACATCATAGATTGGCATCAGCCACCAGTCTGCACATCATGAGAACAAGATGATCCACCATTGAGAGAGAGAGATTGGCATCAGCCACCAGTCTGCACATCATAGAACAAGATGATCCACCATTGAGAGAGATTGGCATCAGCCACCAGTCTGCACATCATAGAACAAGATGATCTGGCATTGAGAGAGAGCTCTAGATTGGCATCAGCCACCAGTCTGCACATCATAGAACAAGATGATCCACCATTGAGAGAGAGATTGGCATCAGCCACCAGTCTGCACATCATAGAACAAGATGATCTGGCATTGAGAGAGAGCTCTAGATTGGCATCAGCCACCAGTCTGCACATCATAGAACAAGATGATCCACCATTGAGAGAGCTCTAGATTGGCATCAGCCACCAGTCTGCACATCATAGAACAAGATGATCTGGCATTGAGAGAGAGCTCTAGATTGGCATCAGCCACCAGTCTGCACATCACAAGATGATCCACCATTGAGAGAGATTGGCATCAGCCACCAGTCTGCACATCACAAGATGATCCACCATTGAGAGAGATTGGCATCAGCCACCAGTCTGCACATCATAGAACAAGATGATCCGGCATTGAGAGAGAGCTCTAGATTGGCATCAGCCACCAGTCTGCACATCATAGAACAAGATGATCCACCATTGAGAGAGAGAGATTGGCATCAGCCACCAGTCTGCACATCATATTCATAGAACAAGATGATCCGCCATTGAGAGAGAGATTGGCATCAGCCACCAGTCTGCACATCATAGAAGAAGATGATCCACCATTGAGAGAGAGATTGGCATCAGCCACCAGTCTGCACATCATAGAACAAGATGATCCGGCATTGAGAGAGAGCTCTAGATTGGCATCAGCCACCAGTCTGCACATCATCGCCTCGGCGTTTGTCACCTGCTGCTCCAGATCCCCACTAGGCTTCGCCTGTGCCTTGCTGAAAGCATCTTTAATAGAAGGTGTTCATTTCGCCATTTCTGAGAGTCTCTTGTGCCTTTAGGACCCTACATGCTTCTTGCAGTTGTTGCGCCATCCATGAGCACAACTGAAATCCGATTCGCACAAACTGTGACAAAGTGCACCACACGAAAGACGGTCCTTTGGAGCTGGGGACTAGACACTTCCAAGTTGTGGTGTATATCTATGCGTTGAGGAAAGTTTGCTCTCTTGTTTTAGCAACTTTCTTTGAGGCACATCCTTCCATCTCATCCTCTGTATCCTCTTCGCTCTCATGCAAGCGCTTCTTCGCTGGTGGTGGCATTTTTCAATCTGTATGGCTCACTCACACAAAGATGGCCGACAAAGGACTTTTTAAGCGCGCGCAAACTAGGGGCAATAACTCCTATACCCGTGACCCGAAACCGGTTTTGCGAAACGTCTTTAAACAGGAAAATAGCAAATAAAACAATTTTTGGGAGCCGATGCTGCAGATTTTCGTATTTTAGTCGGACTCGGCGTATGGTCGTATTTTGCAGTCAGAATTCGTAAAATACGCCTAAAAATTGTAGGGTAAACAGGTCTGTAAATATGTTAAAAACTGCAATTTTCACCTGCGGAAATAATAAATTAAGTCAAAAAATCATATTTTCCTAGCTATTTGACCTACAAAGACAAATAATACACCATAATGCTCAGAATGATGAGTTCTGTCTGATGCATGTACTTAAAAAGTGATGAAATAAAGATGGAAAAAAATATAATTTTTTGGGCACCTGACCTTGATTACATCATACTGATGGGTGATTTTGGCACTGTCTCAGAGCAGTTTCCGTCATTTTCCTGCCTAAACAAGTATATTTTGGCTTCAAAATTAAAAGATTGTGATAGTGTGTGTGTGTCACTGTTGTGTGTGTGTGTGTGTGTGCACCTGCGTGAGTGGGTGTGCACGCATGGTGTGATTCTGTGGGTTATGTCTGAGTGGGCAAACCAAAATTTTTTTTTATGCTCCATGCCACAGTATGGTGAAACACTAATTTAACCCTTTCACCGCCATCCATATTTCAGCCAAAAATGTCCATTAAAATTACCCGGTTAGGAGAACAAAATCCATCTGCAGTATTGGGGGATTCTTTTATCACTTTTACCTCCGATTTAATATGTGCTCCTTTTCCTTTAAGCCCCAAATTAATCTTGGAGAACAGAGCCCGAACAGGGCTGTTGTGTTTAAAAACATATTGTAAAAAAACTACTGGATGGATTCACTTCAAATTTTCAGATTTTATGTATGAAAGAATGAAATTCAATTTGCAATGACTATTTATTACATAAATGATATTTTTGATTTTTTGATATTTTTGATATTGCGAATTTTACTCAAATATATATATATGTTAGTAAAATGGATGATAGACAGGGAGTACAACACCCATAATTATTATTCACTTACCTTTTTCATGCTAAGGGGTCAGGCTCCCCATATGCAATAAAAATTATGGGTGTTGTGAGGTGTTAGTGGTCATATGCATGGATATAATTATACGCAAAAAAATTCTGATGCTGAAACGTCAAAAAATTTTGACGTAAAATTAAAAAATCATAAAAATAAAACTAATGGCCACATTCTTTTCATTTTTTGCATACATATTGATTAGTGCATGCTGTTTGTTGTGCATGGGCTAATTTGTGTATTTGAATAAACATTTTGCCTAAAAATGCCTACTCCCTGTGTTAGTGATGCGGAAGAGAGACAGAGACACAAAACAACACAACACTCAGCTATTACTTTGGAACTCACCAGGTTTCCATGACAGCATTGGTTTATAATCCAAGAACAAAACAGCATCACACACAGCAGTAATTTTGGCAGAACACCACACTATATTTTTTTTTTCAGACAGGTACTCCACAGGGGCACGTATTTGACGTTCATCTTTTCCTTCTTGTCAGCCTCTAAGTTTCACTTATTCATTCAACTCAGTATGTATATACAAAGCAACGACAACAAAGTCAACAAGTTCAAAGTAGGAGTCCTGGGTGTCCAGTCTGGGGCATAGTCACCTAAGAAATGAGTGTGCCGGGACTTTACTGATGAAAAGAGAAGAAACAACCCCGATCCTTGCAGAGGCACACTCCACACTTGGCACACTCGTACATGCTCTCGATGACCTTGCCCGTGGCAGTTCTTCTGCCTTGCCTCTTGCACAGCACACACACCCTTTTGCCTCTGGCACAGTCAGTGATTTTGGAATGGGTGTGCCTTGACATATCACCACCATCTTGAGCTGCGGGCCTGCCCCTGCGTTTGCGACCCCTGTAGCCATTCACCATGCCCATGATGAGATCCATCTGAAACTCCACATGATTTTTCAGTGGGGCAGCTGCTGAATGCCTGTAGATGATGTATGCATTCACAGCAGCAGTGTCCAAGCAGAAGAAAAGGACATACTTCCACCACTTCTTGAACGTTTGTTTGGAGCCGTAGTAAGAGCGCATTTGGTCATGCTTGTCGACACCGTTGTAGTTCTTGGTGTACTCCGCAACAGCAACAGGCCTAGAATACCTGGCTCTTTCGACACCCCCTGGTCCTTTGCGAACAACAACATCATCCGAACCATCATGGGCAGACGTGAGGAGGGTGACTTTTCGACGGTCAAACCAGGCGACAGCCTGAAGCTGACCCTTCTCCCCACCAGCTTCCCCAGCATCCAACTGACTAAACCAGCGTTTGGTGTCCCCTGACTTTTTGACACACTTTGGTGGTTTCATGTCCTGTGGCAGGCCCTTTCTGTTGATACGAACAGTACCACAGGCTAAGGTCTTCTTCTGGTACAAGAACTGAATGAGAGGGACCGAAGTGAAGTAGTTGTCGAAGTAGACAGTATGCCACAGACGGAGATATGGTTGAGACAAGTGCTTGACCACTCGGTCCCCCAAAGCTTCACCTGAACCAGCGGGCACATCATTGGTCTTGCCAGTGTACACTGAATATTTCAGCATATAAAAAGAATCCGAATCACACAAAGCCCAAACTTTCAGCCCCCACTTTGTTGGCTTGGCAGGATTGTACTGAAGAAAGCCACAACGCCCCTTGAATTTCACCATAGCTTCATCCACCGTGATGTTCTGACCAGGTAGAAACTGCCTGGAAAAAGCCTCCTGAGTCACAGAAATGAGAGGCCTGACTTTGTACAGGGGGTCAAAATCAGCCTGGCCTCTGGGAACTGCTTTGGTGGAATCAGCAAGATGGAAAAACTGATTCAACTGATTGAACCGGTTCCTAGACATGACTTTCGCCACCCAAGAATTGTAGAAAAAAGTCTTTTCACTCCAATAATAATCCCTGTGAGGAATGTGGGACATGTTCATCAACATAAGCAGACCAACGAATGCTCTGACTTCATCATCAGTGGTAGGCTCAAACTTATCCCCCACAGACTCTGCAGCAAACCCAGCAGCAATGAGCCTTTGTGACGCATACCGGTTTGTTTCCCTGGCAATAAGGTTGTAGGTGCTCAAGGGAAAAACAAGAGAAAAATAGTCAAAACATGACTGAAGATTGACCTGAGGCTTGGGGGGCCCCCTGCTTGTGTCAAAGATAGGAATTTCACGCTGAAATTCCTCACTAGACCACTGTGATGACTCTGCACATCGAGGGCCACGTGACACGCCCACTTCGTCATCGTCACTAACCTCACTGTCTTCGTCGTCACTTTCATCCACCTCATAGTCATGGTCACTGTCTGGTGCATCGTCAGTTTCTTCCAGTTCAATGTCACTTTCGTCTTCGTCGTCTGCTTCACACAGTCGTGCAGCTCTTGCAATCATCTCGTCAATGTCAACGCTAATGTCACTGTCAGAGTTGTAGTCTGACATGGCGAGTTCAACAATCAGTCACCGAGTCGAAAAAAGCAAAAAAAACGGCACAAAAATCCCTTAGAAATCAAAGAAAATATGGCGCTGACTGGCTGAAAGCACGCGGCCGGAAGGGCGATTCAGCTTTCGTCTTTTTACTGCTACGCGACCACACAATAACGAACCAAACGTAGTAGGTGTTAGACAGTCGGAATCAGGCGGTTTGGAGGAAGACGGGAGGCAGCGCCATAGGCGGAATTAGGCGCATCGGGGCTTAAAAAGTTAAGACATATTTGAAATAAGGTCTAAAAACTAAGACAATATGGTTTTTGGATAATAGACCCCAATTTGATGCCTTTTAGTGACATATATGTTAAATCATTGTGGTGCTAAAATGTGACTTTGGCGGTGAAAGGGTTAATCTCCTTTAGCCAGTCTGGTTCTACATAACAGTACATACTATTTTCTTGAATTTGGTAAACCATTATACTTGCAAATTTTGATATGTGAAATAAAGAAGTAATTACATTGGCTCTGAAAAGTGGTTAGTGTGGTGTGTGTGTGTGTGTGTGTGTGTGTGTGTGTGTGTGTGTGTGTGTGTGTGTGTGTGTGATGCATAAATGGTGTATAATAGTGAAAGAAACTTTTTAAAAATAAATATAATTTGTGCATTATAGCCGCTGTGAGTCTGATGGAAAATGTAGTGTTAATAACAGATTTGTTTATGCTACATCAATTATGTCATTTATGATCAAATAAAAACCAGCAAAGCATTTATGTGCAGTGGGTGGGGGGGGGGGGGGGGGTAAGCGTAGATGTGTGGGAGGGAGTGGGAGAGCTTTAATTTGATGAAAGAAGACATCACAAAAAGACACAGAAACTTGACAATTTAGGGGGAAAAAAGCTATTTATAGTAACAAAGGAAATGCAAAAACTGATTTAATCTTATAAGTACTTGACTTGTTAAAAAAAAAAAGTCCAAATGCATGCAAGTTTGAACACAAGAAGAAACATGTCGTTTGCCTAATTAACTTTATTCATATTCAATGAAATCTATGAAAACAGAAACATCCGTGTAGTTAGACCTGGTTTCGTTTTCATCGGCAGGCTTACATTCAAAACCTGAAGAAATTAGGTCATGTGACTTTTGATCTTTTCTCATCAATACCTTTGTTAAGACGATAATAAAAGTGCTAAGCAACTTGTCTGTTCACCTAAAAACCGATTGTTAGCAATATTATGGACAGTTAATCAAACGACTTCGATTTATCTGTTAAATTTCCCAAGTATCCGAACTTCGATCTCAGACTTTTTCCTTGAATTGTGCTGTTTGAATGTGGCCGATCGGGTTCCGTAAATGTGACGATAAGTTCTTATATATAGAAGTCAAGATGTCCGTTCATACAGTTGCATGCTCAATACATCAGTCTTCACACAACAAGTTCAGATTATCAACTGATTTAATTATTCCTCTGCCAAGTGGCAAGTTACAGTGTGAACATCATTCACCAATGCATAACAATCTCACGCACCACACCACCACACACACAGGTACAACTGACTACTAATCACTACTGCTACACTTATTTACAGAAGATAGATAAATAACAATGATTTCACTTCATTGCTACAATATTTTTCTCACCACTGCATAAATCCTCAAGCAAATAGGGGCCTAATGAGCGCGAGCTAAGATTTTGTTGATCGCCAAGTAGGCTACGCAAGCGAGCGTCTCTTCGCGGTGGCCATTTTGTTTTTAGGCTTGAGTGACAGAGTGGCTACGGAGCTACCATGTCACACATTTCGGTATTTCGGCAGCAGATAGTGAAAATTTGATATTTTAAAGAAGAAAACCTGCTGAATCGACTGGATATTTTCAATTTGTTGTACGTGGACCGGAAGTTGACAAAATTTTCGTTCAAAATGTTCAACTTTAAAAATTTCTTACTTGTACTTCGTACTTGTACAAGCATAAAAATACGAAACGATAGAGAAAAGCTAGCTCTTTCTTTTAAGCTATATCATGAGCAGCTGTGCGTTTTCTTCGGTTAGTGGAACGGCGATTTTTGTGGTAGGTGTGATACTGCAAATCGCCCGCGGCGGCCGCCATCGGACTGCCGCGGGGTATAATTAAGCCATATTAAACTTAATTTTAAACACACTATTCGCTCATAAACATTACGATGGCTTGGAGTCAAAACAGACTATCTTTAGATAGTCCATTGACGTATTATTGGATTTATTGCAAAAACTAATAACTTGTATCAAACAATGACTGCAGAAATATAAAAAGGGGGTTTCGCTTTTTATATTTCAGCAGTCTTTTTTTTTAGACAAGTTATTAGTTTTCGTAATAAGTTCAATAATATGTCAATGGACTATCTAAAGATAGTCCGTTTTGACTCCAAGCCATCAATTAACAAAACTCACACAGAATGAAAGCACAAAGTCTCAACTTTTGGTTGCAATAATGTTTTATTGAGATTGAATTTAAAGCAAACGGACAGGAACAGATTGAAAAGAGATAGTGAGCAGCAGAGTTTTTAGTCATGCAAAGAAGGTTTGGAGTACCTAATAGGATTGTTTGTGTGTTAAATGTGCAGACAAGTGACCACAGAGGAGGGAGAGAGGAAAGCCAAAGAGCTGAACGTGATGTGTATAGAGACCATATGATTGTTTGTGTGTTAAATGTGCAGACAGAGGAGGGAGAGAGGAAAGCCAAAGAGCTGAACTTGATGTGTATAGAGACCATATGATTGTTTGTGTGTTAAATGTGCAGACAGAGGGGGGAGAGAAGAAAGCCAAAGAGCTGAACGTGATGTGTATAGAGACCATATGATTGTTTGTGTGTTAAATGTGCAGACAGAGGGGGGAGAGAAGAAAGCCAAAGAGCTGAACGTGATGTGTATAGAGACCATATGATTGTTTGTGTGTTAAATGTGCAGACAGAGGGGGGAGAGAGGAAAGCCAAAGAGCTGAACTTGATGTGTATAGAGACCATATGATTGTTTGTGTGTTAAATGTGCAGACAAGTGACCACAGAGGAGGGAGAGAGGAAAGCCAAAGAGCTGAACGTGATGTTTATAGAGACCAGCGCCAAGGCCGGATATAACGTCAAACAGGTAACGAGTGTGTGTGTGATATTTTTAAAGAGCAGTGTTGAGGCAGGATACAAAATTAGGTAAAAATAAAATTGTTCTGATATTTGCCATTGTGACTGTTTCATTTTCATGACCCCTTCCCTGCACAGTCCCGTGTTAACCCCTTCCCTGCCCAGTCCAGTGTTAACCCCTTCCCTGCCCAGTCCAGTGTTAACCCCTTCCCTGCCCAGTCCAGTGCTAACCCCTTCCCTGCCCAGTCCAGTGTTAACCCCCTGCCCAGTCCTGTGTTAACCCCTTCCCTGCCCAGTCCAGTGTTAACCCCCTGCCCAGTCCAGTGTTAACCCCTTCCCTGCCCAGTCCAGTGTTAACCCCTTCCCTGCCCAGTCCAGTGTTAACCCCTTCCCTGCCCAGTCCAGTGTTAACCCCTTCCCTGCCCAGTCCAGTGTTAACCCCTTCCCTGCCCAGTCCAGTGTTAACCCCTTCCTTGCCCAGGCCTGTGTCTACTACAGATGTGTGATGTCATTGATGATGTCATAGCCCTGGAATAATAGAATGAAACAGTGAAGCCAAGAGAGGAGGTAACGATAACGGCCCTATTTACAGATAAAGTGAACGTATTCACTTCAAGCGTTGTGTCAAAGTGTATCACCCAAAGAACCCAAACAGGGTGGGGGATAACGTGTGGGGAGAGGAGGGGAGGGGGCGTAAAGAGCTGAAGACGATAACGGCCCTATTTACAGATAAAGTGAACGTATTCACTTCAAGCGTTGTGTCAAAGTGTATCACCCAAAGAACCCAAACAGGGTGGGGGATAACGTGTGGGGAGAGGAGGGGAGGGGGCGTAAAGAGCTGAAGACGATAACGACCCTATTTACAGATAAAGTGAACGTATTCACTTCAAACGTTGTGTCAAAGTGTATCACCCAAAGAACCCAAACAGGGTGGGGGATAACATGTGGTGGGGAGAGGAGAGGAGGGGGCGTAAAGAGCTGAAGACGATAACGACCCTATTTACAGATAAAGTGAACGTATTCACTTCAAACGTTGTGTCAAAGTGTATCACCCAAAGAACCCAAACAGGGTGGGGGATAACATGTGGTGGGGAGAGGAGGGGAGGGGGCGTAAAGAGCTGAAGACGATAACGATAACGGCCCTATTTACAGATAAAGTGAACGTATTCATTTCAAGCGTTGTGTCAAAGTGTATCACCCAAAGAACCCAAACAGGGTGGGGGATAACATGTGGTGGGGAGAGGAGGGGAGGGGGCGTAAAGAGCTGAAGACGATAACGGCCCTATTTACAGATAAAGTGAACGTATTCATTTCAAGCGTTGTGTCAAAGTGTATCACCCAAAGAACCCAAACAGGGTGGGGGATAACATGTGGTGGGGAGAGGAGGGGAGGGGGCGTAAAGAGCTGAAGACGATAACGGCCCTATTTACAGATAAAGTGAACGTATTCATTTCAAACGTTGTGTCAAAGTGTATCACCCAAAGAACCCAAACAGGGTGGGGGATAACATGTGGTGGGGAGAGGAGAGGAGGGGGCGTAAAGAGCTGAAGACGATAACGGCCCTATTTACAGATAAAGTGAACGTATTCACTTCAAACGTTGTGTCAAAGTGTATCACCCAAAGAACCCAAACAGGGTGGGGGATAACATGTGGTGGGGAGAGGAGGGGAGGGGGCGTAAAGAGCTGAAGACGATAACGGCCCTATTTACAGATAAAGTGAACGTATTCATTTCAAGCGTTGTGTCAAAGTGTATCACCCAAAGAACCCAAACAGGGTGGGGGATAACATGTGGTGGGTGGAGGAGGGGAGGGGGCGTAAAGAGCTGAAGACGATAACGACCCTATTTACAGATAAAGTGAACGTATTCATTTCAAACGTTGTGTCAAAGTGTATCACCCAAAGAACCCAAACAGGGTGGGGGATAACATGTGGTGGGGAGAGGAGGGGAGGGGGCGTAAAGAGCTGAAGACGATAACGACCCTATTTACAGATAAAGTGAACGTATTCATTTCAAGCGTTGTGTCAAAGTGTATCACCCAAAGAACCCAAACAGGGTGGGGGATAACATGTGGTGGGGAGAGGAGGGGAGGGGGCGTAAAGAGCTGAAGACGATAACGGCCCTATTTACAGATAAAGTGAACGTATTCACTTCAAACGTTGTGTCAAAGTGTATCACCCAAAGAACCCAAACAGGGTGGGGGATAACATGTGGTGGGGAGAGGAGGGGAGGGGGCGTAAAGAGCTGAAGACGATAACGATAACGGCCCTATTTACAGATAAAGTGAACGTATTCACTTCAAGCGTTGTGTCAAAGTGTATCACCCAAAGAACCCAAACAGGGTGGGGGATAACATGTGGTGGGGAGAGGAGGGGAGGGGGCGTAAAGAGCTGAAGACGATAACGATAACGGCCCTATTTACAGATAAAGTGAACGTATTCACTTCAAACGTTGTGTCAAAGTGTATCACCCAAAGAACCCAAACAGGGTGGGGGATAACATGTGGTGGGGAGAGGAGGGGAGGGGGCGTAAAGAGCTGAAGACGATAACGGCCCTATTTACAGATAAAGTGAACGTATTCACTTCAAACGTTGTGTCAAAGTGTATCACCCAAAGAACCCAAACAGGGTGGGGGATAACATGTGGTGGGGAGAGGAGGGGAGGGGGCATAAACAGCTGAAGACGATAACGATAACGGCCCTATTTACAGATAAAGTGAACGTATTCATTTCAAGCGTTGTGTCAAAGTGTATCACCCAAAGAACCCAAACAGGGTGGGGGATAACATGTGGTGGGGAGAGGAGGGGAGGGGGCGTAAAGAGCTGAAGACGATAACGGCCCTATTTACAGATAAAGTGAACGTATTCATTTCAAGCGTTGTGTCAAAGTGTATCACCCAAAGAACCCAAACAGGGTGGGGGATAACATGTGGTGGGGAGAGGAGGGGAGGGGGCGTAAAGAGCTGAAGACGATAACGGCCCTATTTACAGATAAAGTGAACGTATTCACTTCAAACGTTGTGTCAAAGTGTATCACCCAAAGAACCCAAACAGGGTGGGGGATAACATGTGGGGGAGAGGAGGGGAGGGGGCGTAAAGAGCTGAAGACGATAACGATAACGGCCCTATTTACAGATAAAGTGAACGTATTCATTTCAAACGTTGTGTCAAAGTGTATCACCCAAAGAACCCAAACGGTGGGGGATAACATGTGGGGAGAGGAGGGGAGGGGGCGTAAAGAGTTCGAGACTGGGCGACTCCCTTGTTTTATGTGCATGCGAATTTTGTGTGACGGATGAGGAAGGAAAGGGGGGGGGGTAAATTTTGACCAAATGACAACTTTTTCGTTGCCACTGGGTTTAATGTGTGCTATGTGCATGGGCACACGGGACCTCGGTTTATCGTCTCATCCGAAAGACTACATGTTCAGACCGTAAGGCCTAGTGCAGAATGAGAGGAAAAATCCCCTGTACTCAGGTTCGAACTTGGGTTTTATTGTATACGAGGCGAACGCGTTACCACTGTGTCACTCTACACCAATATATCTCTAGAGCATTTTCTTAGATTGAGTCTAACAGGTCTCTTTTAAATTTTATAATAAGAAAATCAATATTTTTTCTGTTTTCTTCTGGCAGTGAAGGGGTTAAAGATCAGCTTTTTGTTTCATTCCACTGTTCAGCAAACTGAGGGAGGGTGTTTAAAGATCAGCTTTTTGTTTCATTCCACTGTTCAGCAAACTGAGGGAGGGTGTTTAAAGATCAGCTTTTTGTTTCACCCCACTGTTCAGCAAACTGAGGGAGGGTGTTTAAAGATCAGCTTTTTGTTTCACCCCACTGTTCAGCAAACTGAGGGAGGGTGTTTAAAGATCAGCTTTTTGTTTCATTCCACTGTTCAGCAAACTGAGGGAGGGTGTTTAAAGATCAGCTTTTTGTTTCATTCCACTGTTCAGCAAACTGAGGGAGGGTGTTTAAAGATCAGCTTTTTGTTTCACCCCACTGTTCAGCAAACTGAGGGAGGGTGTTTAAAGATCAGCTTTTTGTTTCATTCCACTGTTCAGCAAACTGAGGGAGGGTGTTTAAATATCAGCTTTTTGTTTCACCCCACTGTTCAGCAAACTGAGGGAGGGTGTTTAAAGATCAGCTTTTTGTTTCATTCCACTGTTCAGCAAACTGAGGGAGGGTGTTTAAAGATCAGCTTTTTGTTTCACCCCACTGTTCAGCAAACTGAGGGAGGGTGTTTAAAGATCAGCTTTTTGTTTCATTCCACTGTTCAGCAAACTGAGGGAGGGTGTTTAAAGATCAGCTTTTTGTTTCACCCCACTGTTCAGCAAACTGAGGGAGGGTGTTTAAAGATCAGCTTTTTGTTTCATTCCACTGTTCAGCAAACTGAGGGAGGGTGTTTAAAGATCAGCTTTTTGTTTCATTCCACTGTTCAGCAAACTGAGGGAGGGTGTTTAAAGATCAGCTTTTTGTTTCACTCCACTGTTCAGCAAACTGAGGGAGGGTGTTTAAAGATCAGCTTTTTGTTTCATTCCACTGTTCAGCAAACTGAGGGAGGGTGTTTAAAGATCAGCTTTTTGTTTCACCCCACTGTTCAGCAAACTGAGGGAGGGTGTTTAAAGATCAGCTTTTTGTTTCATTCCACTGTTCAGCAAACTGAGGGAGGGTGTTTAAAGATCAGCTTTTTGTTTCACCCCACTGTTCAGCAAACTGAGGGAGGGTGTTTAAAGATCAGCTTTTTGTTTCATTCCACTGTTCAGCAAACTGAGGGAGGGTGTTTAAAGATCAGCTTTTTGTTTCACCCCACTGTTCAGCAAACTGAGGGAGGGTGTTTAAAGATCAGCTTTTTGTTTCACCCCACTGTTCAGCAAACTGAGGGAGGGTGTTTAAAGATCAGCTTTTTGTTTCACCCCACTGTTCAGCAAACTGAGGGAGGGTGTTTAAAGATCAGCTTTTTGTTTCACTCCACTGTTCAGCAAACTGAGGGAGGGTGTTTAAAGATCAGC
Source organism: Phymorhynchus buccinoides (assembly GCA_017654935.2). Taxonomy (NCBI): domain Eukaryota; kingdom Metazoa; phylum Mollusca; class Gastropoda; order Neogastropoda; family Raphitomidae; genus Phymorhynchus; species Phymorhynchus buccinoides. The sequence continues at coordinate 41,511,989 of CM065708.1, forward strand.
TTTTTGTTTCATTCCACTGTTCAGCAAACTGAGGGAGGGTGTTTAAAGATCAGCTTTTTGTTTCATTCCACTGTTCAGCAAACTGAGGGAGGGTGTTTAAAGATCAGCTTTTTGTTTCATTCCACTGTTCAGCAAACTGAGGGAGGGTGTTTAAAGATCAGCTTTTTGTTTCACCCCACTGTTCAGCAAACTGAGGGAGGGTGTTTAAAGATCAGCTTTTTGTTTCATTCCACTGTTCAGCAAACTGAGGGAGGGTGTTTAAAGATCAGCTTTTTGTTTCACCCCACTGTTCAGCAAACTGAGGGAGGGTGTTTAAAGATCAGCTTTTTGTTTCACCCCACTGTTCAGCAAACTGAGGGAGGGTGTTTAAAGATCAGCTTTTTGTTTCACCCCACTGTTCAGCAAACTGAGGGAGGGTGTTTAAAGATCAGCTTTTTGTTTCACCCCACTGTTCAGCAAACTGAGGGAGGGTGTTTAAAGATCAGCTTTTTGTTTCACCCCACTGTTCAGCAAACTGAGGGAGGGTGTTTAAAGATCAGCTTTTTGTTTCACCCCACTGTTCAGCAAACTGAGGGAGGGTGTTTAAAGATCAGCTTTTTGTTTCACCCCACTGTTCAGCAAACTGAGGGAGGGTGTTTAAAGATCAGCTTTTTGTTTCACCCCACTGTTCAGCAAACTGAGGGAGGGTGTTTAAAGATCAGCTTTTTGTTTCACCCCACTGTTCAGCAAACTGAGGGAGGGTGTTTAAAGATCAGCTTTTTGTTTCACCCCACTGTTCAGCAAACTGAGGGAGGGTGTTTAAAGATCAGCTTTTTGTTTCACCCCACTGTTCAGCAAACTGAGGGAGGGTGTTTAAAGATCAGCTTTTTGTTTCACCCCACTGTTCAGCAAACTGAGGGAGGGTGTTTAAAGATCAGCTTTTTGTTTCACCCCACTGTTCAGCAAACTGAGGGAGGGTGTTTAAAGATCAGCTTTTTGTTTCACCCCACTGTTCAGCAAACTGAGGGAGGGTGTTTAAAGATCAGCTTTTTGTTTCACCCCACTGTTCAGCAAACTGAGGGAGGGTGTTTAAAGATCAGCTTTTTGTTTCACCCCACTGTTCAGCAAACTGAGGGAGGGTGTTTAAAGATCAGCTTTTTGTTTCATTCCACTGTTCAGCAAACTGAGGGAGGGTGTTTAAAGATCAGCTTTTTGTTTCACCCCACTGTTCAGCAAACTGAGGGAGGGTGTTTAAAGATCAGCTTTTTGTTTCACCCCACTGTTCAGCAAACTGAGGGAGGGTGTTTAAAGATCAGCTTTTTGTTTCACCCCACTGTTCAGCAAACTGAGGGAGGGTGTTTAAAGATCAGCTTTTTGTTTCACCCCACTGTTCAGCAAACTGAGGGAGGGTGTTTAAAGATCAGCTTTTTGTTTCACCCCACTGTTCAGCAAACTGAGGGAGGGTGTTTAAAGATCAGCTTTTTGTTTCACCCCACTGTTCAGCAAACTGAGGGAGGGTGTTTAAAGATCAGCTTTTTGTTTCACCCCACTGTTCAGCAAACTGAGGGAGGGTGTTTGTTGTTGTTGTTCCCTGGCTTAACGACTCCAGGGATCATCCCAACAGCCAGAGCGCTTGAACAATTCAGTACAAATGCACCAGCTAGGGATGAGAACATTACGTGTGTGACCGTTTTTGATTACCCCGCCATGTAGGCAGCCACACTCTGTCTTCGGGGGATTTTAGACTGATGATGTTATGCTGGGAGCTTGTCATGGCTTAAGACAATCCCCGCACAACCATCAGAGCATAACAACATTTTGATGTAGCCTTGGCGTTCTAGCTTATGTCAACTGGTCTGACACAGCCTCATGCCAAGGCAAGGAGGGTGTTTAAAGATCAGCTTCTTGTTTCACCCCACTGTTCAGCAAACTGAGGGAGGGTGTTTAAAGATCAGCTTCTTGTTTCACCCCACTGTTCAGCAAACTGAGGGAGGGTGTTTAAAGATCAGCTTCTTGTTTCACCCCACTGTTCAGCAAACTGAGGGAGGGTGTTTAAAGATCAGCTTCTTGTTTCACCCCACTGTTCAGCAAACTGAGGGAGGGTGTTTAAAGATCAGCTTTTTGTTTCACCCCACTGTTCAGCAAACTGAGGGAGGGTGTTTAAAGATCAGCTTCTTGTTTCACCCCACTGTTCAGCAAACTGAGGGAGGGTGTTTAAAGATCAGCTTCTTGTTTCACCCCACTGTTCAGCAAACTGAGGGAGGGTGTTTAAAGATCAGCTTCTTGTTTCACCCCACTGTTCAGCAAACTGAGGGAGGGTGTTTAAAGATCAGCTTCTTGTTTCACCCCACTGTTCAGCAAACTGAGGGAGGGTGTTTAAAGATCAGCTTCTTGTTTCACCTGTTGTGATCTTCACACCACACATTTTCCAAACAAAAGTTTGGTAACGGTCAACTAAGTCTTATTTCAATATATAATTACCAGATGGAGATTTTTGGTTTATTTTGTGCTATTATTTGTGTTTAGAGTTCACTTTATCAGCTTTAAAATTAATGGGACTTTACTATAATTATTGAGGACATTTTGTGTTTTTTTCTTCCAGTTATTCCGGAGACTAACTATTATTGAGGACATTTTGTGTTTTTTTCTTCCAGTTATTCCGGAGACTAACTATTATTGAGGACATTTTGTGGTTTTTTCTTCCAGTTATTCCGGAGACTAACTATTATTGAGGACATTTTGTGGTGTTTTTTTCTTCCAGTTATTCCGGAGAGTAGCAGCAGCCCTGCCGGGTATGGAGCAGCCAGAACCAAGGCGCGGCAACGAGAGTATCCTTTGCTATGTGCATTACGCACATCTTTCTCTGTGCGTTTACTGTTTTATTGTCTTGAACCAAGGGTTCAGTTTGTGCTGTGTGCATTACGCACATCTTGCTCTGTGCGTTTACTGTTTTATTGTCTTGAACCAAGGGTTCAGTTTGTGCTGTGTGCATTACGCACATCTTGCTCTGTGCGTTTACTGTTTTATTGTCTTGAACCAAGGGTTCAGTTTGTGCTATGTGCATTACGCACATCTTGCTCTGTGCGTTTACTGTTTTATTGTCTTGAACCAAGGGTTCAGTTTGTGCTATGTGCATTACGCACATCTTGCTCTATGCGTTTACTGTTTGTTTTATTGTCTTGAACCAAGGGTTCAGTTTGTGCTGTGTGCATTACGCACATCTTGCTCTGTGCGTTTACTGTTTGTTTTATTGTCTTGAACCAAGGGTTCAGTTTGTGCTATGTGCATTACGCACATCTTGCTCTATGCGTTTACTGTTTTATTGTCTTGAACCAAGGGTTCAGTTTGTGCTGTGTGCATTATGCACATCTTTCTCTGTGCGTTTACTGTTTTATTGTCTTGAACCAAGGGTTCAGTTTGTGCTGTGTGCATTACGCACATCTTATGTGCATTCCGCACATCTTTCTTTGTGCATTTACTGTTTGAAAACTAAGATTTTTGTGTTATTGTGGTCTTTGAAACGAAGAATCGCGAGAGATTGACAAATCTTTTTTTCTTTAGATTGATAAATCTGATGAAGTTCTTGACATGTAGATTAGTCGAAGCCTGCGATCATATTTCTTCAAGTGCGGTTGTGTTGGTTGCATTTTGTTAGTGTTGCTGTTCTGCTATTGTGATTGATTGTGAGTTAGCTGTAGTTAGTTTTGTGAGACTTTGTAATAACTTTCAGTGTGTGGACTTAACCATAATCATGTCCCATGTGTGTGTGTTTGTTGTGTGTGCGTGTGTGTGAGCATGCATTGTGCGTCTTTGTTTAATGTAAGTAATGTTATGTAGTTTTGGTTTGCCGTCTTTATAATCTACTTGATAGGGTTAGGGTTAGGGTTATGAAACTTTACACACTTTCTGTTTGCTGTTCTAAGGTTAGTGTTGTGCTGTTGCTAATTGGGTTAGTGGTGTGTGTTACCAAGCCAGGGAGGAAAAGAGGTGAGTACAGTCATTGAACGTGCTGGAAATCTACATTCATGGTAGGTGTGTTTATACACAGGGTCTCCAAATCGTCCCGCAAAAACAAGGGGTGGGTTCCCACACGGGACTCCCTCCACTTAGAGTATATAGAGGGTCCTAGGAGGCGGGATAGAGGGGTTAGAAGGTGGGCATTGCGAATGATAAAATTATTTTTTGGCTAGTGCCATCCCTGGACTCCCTGCACATTCTTTTTTTAGAGGGTCCTTTACAATTTTAGTACCTTCATAGACCCACAAAATTGGGGGTCCCTGGGGAGCCCTGTATACAGGTGAGTACAGTGGATGTTGAAAATAACTTCATTGTAATGTGCTATACAGGTGGAGTACAGTGACGTTGAAAATAACTTCATTGTAATGTGGGCTTTTTCAGGTGAGTACAGTGATGTTGAAATAACTTCATTGTAATGTGTTATAGAGGTGAGTACAGTGACGTTGAAATATACTTCATTGTAATGTGCTATACAGGTGAGTATAGTGATGTTGAAATAACTTCATTGTAATGTGCTATACAGGTGAGTACAAGTGACGTTGAAATAACTTCATTGTAATGTGCTATACAGGTGAGTACAGTGACGTTGAAATAACTTCATTGTAATGTGCTATACAGGTGAGTACAGTGACGTTGAAATAACTTCATTGTAATGTGCTATACAGGTGAGTACAGTGACGTTGAAATAACTTCATTGTAATGTGCTATACAGGTGAGTACAGTGATGTTGAAATAACTTCATTGTAATGTGCTATACAGGTGAGTACAGTGACGTTGAAATAACTTCATTGTATTGTGTTATAGAGGTGAGTACAGTGATACTTCATTGTAATGTGCTATACAGGTGAGTACAGTGACGTTGAAATAACTTCATTGTAATCTTACAGACAGCAGGTGAATCCTTTTAGCTGTGTTTATACAGGTGTATACAGGTGTTATACAGTGAGCCATCTTGTTTCTTTCCATATCTTCTTTTTTCCCATCGCTTGTTGCAACAAAATGATAGACTTCAGTGGATTTTGTAGCTTGTCTAATTCGTCACTCTTTTTCTGCATTCCCAGGCAGAGGCCATAATGGGTGAGGTAGGTATGTGTCAGTTTTTCAGTTCCCACTATGTCTCCCGCTGAATTCAGCCCACTAGTTCCCATGTCGGAGGAGTCCAAGGAAAAAGTTATTGGATTTTTTTTAAAGGCAGGATGAATGGGCCAATAAGACAGAAAGTAGTAGATGACAGAAGCAAAGGGAAAAGGCAGGGAGAATGGACCACTAAGGCAGAAAGGTAGTAGGTGACAGTAAGCGAAAGGAAAAGGCAGGAGAATGGACCATTAAAGCAGAAAGATAGTAGATGCCAAAAGCAAAGGGAAAAGGCAGGAGGAGAATGGACCGGTATAAGGCAGAGAGATAGTAGATGACAGAAAGCAAAGGGAAAGGCAGGAGAATGGGCCAATAAGTCAGTAAGATAGTAGATGACAGAAAGCAAAGGGAAAGGCAGGAGAATGGGTCAATAAGTCTGAAAGATAGTAGATGACAGAAAGCCAAGGGAAAATGCAGGAGAATGGGCCAATAGGCAGAAAGATAGTAGATGACAAAAAGCAAGGGAAAAGGCAGGAGAATGGGCCATAAGGCAGAAAGATAGTAGATGACAGAAAGCAAAGGGAAAAGGCAGGAGAATGGACCCCAATAAGTCAGAAAAATAGTAAATGACAGAAAGCAAAAGGAAAAGGCAGAAGAATGGGCACAAAAGGGTCAGAAAAGATAGTTAGATGACAGGTGAAAGAAGAGGGAAAGGGCAGGAGAATGGGCCAAATAAGTCAAAAAGATAGTAGATGACAGAAAGCAAAGTGAAAAGGCGGGAGAATGGGCCAATAAGGCCGAAAGATAGTAGATGATAGTAAGCAAAGGAAAAAGGCAAGGAAGAATGGGCGCCAGTTTAGTCAGAAAGGTAGTAGATGACAGAAAGCAAAGGAAAAGGCAGGAGAATGTGCCAATAAGGCAGAAAGATAGTATATGACAGAAAGCAAAGGGAAATGGCAGGAGAATGGACCAATAAGTCAGCAATTAAGATAGTAGATGACAGAAAGCAAAGGGAAAAGGCTAGAGAATGGACCAGTAAGGCAGATATATAGTAGATGACAGAAAGCAAAGGAGAAAGGCAGAAATGTGCCCACGTAAGTCAGAAAGATAGTGATGACAGAAAGCAAAGGAAAAGGCAGGAGAATGGCCTATAAGACAGATAGTATAGATGACAGAAGCCAAAGGGAAAAGGCAGGCGAATGGACCAGTGTCTGCAGAAAAGATAGAGATGACAGAAAGCAATAGGGAAAAAGTCATGATAAGGTAAAAGGCAGTGAAGGAAGTATAGACAAAAAATCAAAGGGAAAATCAGGATAAGGCCAATAAGCAGAAAGATCGTAGAGCAGAAAGCAAGTAAAATTCAGTATAAGACCCGCTAATTTTTTTTTTTTTTTTTTTGGGGGGGTGGTTGGGGGGGGGGGTTTTTTTTTGGGGGCCAAGAAAGTAGTAGAGACCGAAAAGCAAAGGAAAGGCAGGAGAATGGGCCAATAAGCAGAAATATAGTAGATGACCGAAAAGCAAAGAAAAGAGCAGGAGAATGGTGCCAATAAGGCAGAAAGATTAGTAGATGACAGAACACGCCCCCCCCCCCAAAGAGAAAAGCCGGCGAATGGACGGTAGCAGAAAAGATAGAGATGAAGAAAGCAAAAGGGAAAAGGCAGGGAATGGTCAATAAGGCAGAAAAGATATTAGATGACAGAAAGCAAAGGAAAAGGCAGGAGAATGGGCCAATAAGGGAGAAAGATAGTAGATGACAGAAAGCAAAGGGAACAAGGCAGGAGAAGGGCCAAAGGCAGAAAGATAGTAGATGACAGAAAGCAAAGGGAAAAGGCAGAGAATGGACCGGTAAGGCAGAAAGATAGTAGATGACAGAAGCAAAGGAAAAGGCAGGAGAATGGACCGGATAAGCAAGAAGATAGTAGATGACAGAAAGCAAAGGAAAAGGAGGAGAATGGACCGGTAAGGCAGAAGATAGAGATGACAGAAAGCAAAGGGAAAATGCAGGAGAATGGGCCAATAAGGCAGACAGATAGTGATGACAGGAAAGCAAAGGGAAAAGGCAGGAGATGGACGGTAAGGCCAGAAAGATAGTAGATGACAGAAAGCAAAGGAAAAGGCAGGAGAATGGGCCAAAAGGGCAGAAAGATAGTAGATGACAGAACAAAGGAAAAGGCAGGAGAATGGACGGAAGGAGAAAGATAGTAGATGACAGAAAGCAAGGGAAAAGGCAGGAGAATGGGCCAATAGGGCAGAAGATAGGAGATGACAGAAAGCAAAGGAAAAGGCAGGAGAATGGGCCAATAAGGCCGAAAGATAGTAGATGACAGAAAAGCAAAGGGAAAAGGCAGGAGAAGGGGCCAATAAGGCAGAAAGATAGTAGTGACAGAAAGCAAAGG
>CM065708.1:41519954-41537454 GCA_017654935.2 Phymorhynchus buccinoides
TCTAAGTGACAACAGAGAGACCGCCGGACAATAGTCGAAAGTTCCCCCACCTTTACCCCTTTCCCCCCCCCCGAGCCACCCCCACATCCTCAATAAGAAGAGAGGCTATCTAACTTGGCGAAGGGGTGACAATGTCAATCAGTAATGAGAGCCTATTGTAGAGAGAGAGAGAGATAGACAGACAGACAGATGGTTATTAATCTGTAAATAAAATGTGATTGATTGATTGGTTGAGTTGAGATGGACAGACACAACAGACAGAACGACAGGTTCAGAGACAGAGTATTCACAAATGAGTTAACAGATAGCAAGGATGAAATGAACAACAAACCGTGGATCGCAAGAAAAATAGTGTCGCTCATTCATTCTCAAGTTCTGAAAATGTTTACTTTCCCTAGCTTTTAGATCTGTCTGTGCTTTCTGGTTACCCCACGCTCTTCAACAGGGGATAATATGACCTTTCTGGTTACCCCCACACTCTTCAACAGTGGATAATATGACCTTTCTGGTTACCCCACTCTCTTCAACAGGGGATAATATGACCTTTCTGGTTATCCCACACTCTTCAACAGGGGATAATATGACCTTTCTGGTTACCCCACACTCTTCAACAGGGGATAATATGACCTTTCTGGTTACCCCCACACTCTTCAACAGGGGATAATATGACCTTTCTGGTTACCCCCACACTCTTCAACAGTGGATAATATGACCTTTCTGGTTACCCCACACTCTTCAACAGGGGATAATATGACCTTTCTGGTTACCCCACACTCTTCAACAGGGGATAATATGACCTTTCTGGTTATCCCCACGCTCTTCAACAGGGGATAATATGACCTTTCTGGTTACCCCCACGCTCTTCAACAGGGGATAATATGACCTTTCTGGTTACCCCCACACTCTTCAACAGTGGATAATATGACCTTTCTGGTTACCCCCACGCTCTTCAACAGTGGATAATATGACCTTTCTGGTTACCCCACACTCTTCAACAGGGGATAATATGACCTTTCTGGTTATCCCACACTCTTCAACAGGGGATAATATGACCTTTCTGGTTACCCCCACACTCTTCAACAGTGGATAATATGACCTTTCTGGTTACCCCCACACTCTTCAACAGTGGATAATATGACCTTTCTGGTTACCCCCACACTCTTCAACAGTGGATAATATGACCTTTCTGGTTACCCCCACACTCTTCAACAGTGGATAATATGACCTTTCTGGTTACCCCCACACTCTTCAACAGGGGAATAATATGACCTTTCTGGTTACCCCCACACTCTTCAACAGGGGATAATATGACCTTTCTGGTTACCCCCACTCTCTTCAACAGGGGATAATATGACCTTTCTGGTTATCCCACCCGCTCTTCAACAGGGGATAATATGACCTTTCTGGTTATCCCACGCTCTTCAACAGGGGATAATATGACCTTTCTGGTTACCCCACACTCTTCAACAGGGGATAATATGACCTTTCTGGTTACCCCACGCTCTTCAACAGGGGATAATATGACCTTTCTGGTTACCCCCCCACGCTCTTCAACAGGGGATAATATGACCTTTCTGGTTACCCCACACACTCTTCAACAGGGGATAATATGACCTTTCTGGTTACCCCACGCTCTTCAACAGGGGATAATATGACCTTTCTGGTTACCCCCACACTCTTCAACAGTGGATAATATGACCTTTCTGGTTACCCCCACACTCTTCAACAGGGGATAATATGACCTTTCTGGTTACCCCACGCTCTTCAACAGGGGATAATATGACCTTTCTGGTTACCCCACGCTCTTCAACAGGGGATAATATGACCTTTCTGGTTACCCCACACTCTTCAACAGGGGATAATATGACCTTTCTGGTTACCCCACGCTCTTCAACAGGGGATAATATGACCTTTCTGGTTAACCCACACTCTTCAACAGGGGATAATATGACCTTTCTGGTTACCCCACGCTCTTCAACAGGGGATAATATGACCTTTCTGGTTACCCCACGCTCTTCAACAGGGGATAATACCCCACGCTCTTCAACAGGGGATAATATGACCTTTCTGGTTACCCCCACACTCTTCAACAGTGGATAATATGACCTTTCTGGTTACCCCACACTCTTCAACAGGGGATAATATGACCTTTCTGGTTACCCCACGCTCTTCAACAGGGGATAATATGACCTTTCTGGTTACCCCACGCTCTTCAACAGGGGATAATATGACCTTTCTGGTTACCCCACACTCTTCAACAGGGCATAATATGACCTTTCTGGTTACCCCACGCTCTTCAACAGGGGATAATATGACCTTTCTGGTTATCCCACGCTCTTCAACAGGGGATAATATGACCTTTCTGGTTACCCCACACTCTTCAACAGGGGATAATATGACCTTTCTGGTTACCCCACGCTCTTCAACAGGGGATAATATGACCTTTCTGGTTACCCCACACTCTTCAACAGGGGATAATATGACCTTTCTGGTTACCCCACGCTCTTCAACAGGGGATAATATGACCTTTCTGGTTACCCCACGCTCTTCAACAGGGGATAATATGACCTTTCTGGTTATCCCACACTCTTCAACAGGGGATAATATGACCTTTCTGGTTATCCCACACTCTTCAACAGGGGATAATATGACCTTTCTGGTTACCCCACGCTCTTCAACAGGGGATAATATGACCTTTCTGGTTATCCCACACTCTTCAACAGGGGATAATACCCCACGCTCTTCAACAGGGGATAATATGACCTTTCTGGTTACCCCACTCTCTTCAACAGGGGATAATATGACCTTTCTGGTTATCCCACACTCTTCAACAGGGGATAATACCCCACGCTCTTCAACAGGGGATAATATGACCTTTCTGGTTACCCCCACACTCTTCAACAGGGGATAATATGACCTTTCTGGTTATCCCCACACTCTTCAACAGTGGATAATATGACCTTTCTGGTTACCCCACACTCTTCAACAGGGGATAATATGACCTTTCTGGTTACCCCACACTCTTCAACAGGGCATAATATGACCTTTCTGGTTACCCCACACTCTTCAACAGGGGATAATATGACCTTTCATGTTTGTTGTTTTTAACAAAAATTCCTTTGCTTAAAATTGTAATTGTTCTTTTCATTTTGTTTCCAGCTTTTAAACCATCGTGTGAACGAGGTGTCTTTAGATCAGATCCGTCGTAGAAAGAGGAGGAAGAAGAGGAGGAAGAAGAGGAGCTTCAAAGAATGGCCAGCCTCACCAAAACTGTGGACGAACGGGCAGAGAATATGACACAGGTAGAGAGAAAGAAGACCAGAGAGAGAGAAGACGAGAGATAGGAGGAGAGATGATGAGAGAGATGAGAAAGCGAGAGAGAGGAAACACAAGAGAAGAGAGAGAAGAGGAGAGACGATTGAAAGAGACGCAGAGAGAGAGATGCAGAGAAGAGCAGAGAGAAAAACACACAGACGAGACAGAGAACGAGAGAGAGAAACACCAACAGAGAGAGAGGGGGAGAGTTGAGAGAGAATGTCCAATTATATTTAGATGATCACACAGGGCAAAGGATTGTGTTTGCATGATCCACACACACACACAGTGACACAGACACACACACACCACCAGTGACACACACACACACACCAGTGACAACACACACACACACACAAGAGACACAGACAGACAGACGCACGCACGCCACCGCACGCACGCACGCAGCACGCACGCAGCGCACGCCACGCACACGCACACACCCACACACACATACACACACACACAGAGGCAGCAAGAAAATATGTTCTTGAAGGAGTGTGACTTATAAACGTTTTTTTGCCTCTTTCAAAGCATGCTTTTTATGACACCTTGTTAACGTAAATGTTATTGCTCACTCTTGCAAAACACACTTCACAAAAAACGATGCAATTAATCTTTTTTTTCCTGTTCTTTAGAAGTAGTTTTCATATTCACTGAAAGGTATATTTATATGGCTTGAGCCATCATCCTTAGCTTTTTTCTTTTTTTCCAGTGGTTGGAACTTTGAAGCCAGAGCAGCACACAGCGCACCGGGACATCATTTTTGCTCCCCTACGTTCGGCGCGAAAGACGCCCAGGCAAATACAGCCCAACAGTCCTGAGTCAATGCGCAATCCTGTCATAACCTAAACGACGTTGCGTTGGAAGAGAGAGAGAGAGAGAGAAAGAGAGAAGAGAGAGAGAGAGAGGAGAGAGAAGAATCAGAGAGCGAGAAAGAGACAAGGTAAACCATTGCCTGCGCAGGTCAAGCCGGAGTCAACCGGGCAACATACAGCCCAGTCTGCAGGGGCTCCCCCATTTGCACTGGCCATAGAGGGTACATTTCACAACACCAGGAAGCAGTTACTAGAGGGTATCTTCACCCCAGGGTGAAATTATAGAGGGTGAAAAAATCAACCAGTCTAGAATGATCAAAGTACTCGTCATGACCTGAACCTTTCCACCTTTGTGAGCTGATGAAAGTGGCAACGTTTGGTACCGCGCTATCAGGCCCAATGCCACCAACATGGCTTCACGGCCTACGGGACGTCCATTTTAGCAGACCTTGCCTCTACTACTTCTTCTTCTTCTCAATGAAGTTCTACACGGAAGTTTACTGCTTCCATTTCAAAACGCTCCACCAGAATCTTTGGTCGCGCCCCTTACAGTGCTTAGAGCAGTACAGCCAAAACAACAGCACCACACGGACAAGTAACCAATTTTTGCAAAAAGCGTTGATTGCTCCCCCCCCTCTTCAATGTATGATGCATATGAAAAAACTCCCGCCATGGTTAGCTCGACAGATATTTCTGGTTCGGCAGTACTACGGAGTTGCTGTTCTATTGGCTTGCTTTTTAAGCTTCATTTCCGATTCTACTTTTCCACCTCTGATCCTCGTCCGTTTCGTGATCATATTTCCGAGCTTCAGATTGCTTGCGCACCGCAATCATTTTTTTCCGCGCAAGAACTGAAGCACAACTATTTCTATCAACTTTGTGCGCGGCCAACTGCAACAGCAGTTTCGAAGCAGACACCGAAGGAACGCACTCGGGATGATTTCCAGCGACAATTTGGCCAACCCGCGCAAACTGAACAGCGGACGTACTATAAAGCAGTACAGCCTTGCGTTGCCAGCAATGTCAAAGGAAACGCGGCCCCAGCTATGTCGGCTTAACAACGATCGCTTTACACGGCCGCTGCACATGCTGAGTCTGCACAAGTAGGACTCGCCTAGTACACTTGCACTGAGAATTGGAAAACACGGCGGACCTCACTTGCCTCTTAAACTGACAACACGGATCATGTGTCCTTCGACAAAGCTCGCTCGTAAATTCAAAGCTACCGGTAACACGAAAAATGCGGAGAGTTCGCTATTTTGGAGTACGTAGCTGCGTACGCAGAACCCAACATTTTTGTAGGCATGACACGCCAAAAAAACATACGAGTAACCAGGTCTAGTACGCACTCAGGCACGAATTTATAAGAGCGCGCGTTCTCATACCACTTGAGTCACGTACTTAATCAAGATCGCGATCGTACTTCACCCCACATCACGAAAGTTTTAATGCTGGTCTGTCACGCCATTTGACGACACAGACGCAACCAGAAGGGAAAGCACCCTGGTCTGAAGTCACTTTTTCCCCCATCAAAACCCAAAGTGGTCGTTTTCTTCTCTTCGATCACTCAGAGAGTTGCGTCATATGAGTGCAGATTACATACTGCATGCGTGTTATACGTCTAAGAAATAGAGACCCTATTTTTTTTTTTGTGTGAGTTGGACAGATAGTTTTTTGTAGTAGCTTTAGAGCAAGAGGGAGGCGAGCGGGATGAGAAAGAGAGAGAGAGAGAGGGCGGGGGCAGTATTTATGTGTGCAATTTTGGTTTGGGAATTCTCATCTACACGTTTGCTACTCTTGAATGAGTTTTTCTCTATTAAAAAATAAACCGTAATTGTTCACTATGTCATTAACGTTTATGTAAATGTTCAGCCAAAGGGACATCCTTTCCGTGTAGTCTCTGGTCTGGGTGACCCCAACATCATTCATCAACATTTACGGTTATTGTTCAGGCCCAAGGACATCCTTCCTGTGTCATCATTTTGGCTGGGTGACCCCCATAATCAATCAACATTTACTGTTATTGTTCAGGCCCAAGGGGACATCTTCCTGTGTCATCATTTGGCTTGGTGGACCCCCATCCATCATCCAACAGATTTACTGTTATTGTTCAGGCCAAGGGAATCCCTTCCGGTGTCTCCTTGGGCTGAGTGACGCCCATCATCTCAACATACTACTGTTATTGTTCAGGCCAAGGAATCAATTCCGTGGCGTCTTCTGGGCTGGCGTGGCCCCCCATCATCATCAACAATTACTGGTATTGTTCAGGCCCAAGGACAATCCTTCCCGTTTGTCATCCTTTCGCTGGGTGACCCCAATGCATTCAATCACATTTTACTGTTTATTGTTAAGGCCAAGGACTCCTTCCGTGTCATCCTTTGGCTGGTGTGACCCCCATCATCATCAACATGTTACTGGTATTTTTTCAGGCCCTAAGGACATCCTTCCCAGTGTCGTCTTCAGGCTGCATCAAACTATGTGCACCTTACGGCGGGTCGTATCCCCCATCGTCATCAAAACATTTAACCGCTAAAACGGGGCCCGAGATTCTCAAGGCCTACAAAGATGAGTCGACAAGAGATATTCTGCTGAAAGAGACAACACGCCGCCATGGTCACAATATGGTGATGGGTGATGATGATGGTGGTGATGATGGTAGATAGTGAATGATGATGATTGGTGATGATGATGATGTATGGTTGATGATATGGTGATGAATGATGATGATGATGATGGCGATAGATGATGATGATGATGATGATGATGAGTTCGGACTGCGACAGCGAAGCGGGGGCTACTCCTCCTACAATCCTTTGTTTGGCGGTCTTTAGGACCTGTCATGCCGCATTGAAGTAACCTCGCCACGAAAGTTTCTCGCTTCAGGGGATTGCGGTCCCATCCTGACCCCCGATCTGGAGGTGGATACTCCCCCCGCCTCCAACCCACCCCCCTCCAGGATTTGTGTTTGACGAAACGTTGGCACAGCTATGTGATGATAATGAGAGTGAATGATGATGATGATGATGATGATGATGATGATGATGGTGATGATGATGGTGTACACAGACGCCTGGGTACTCAAGATAGTTTTACTCAGTATTGTAATTGTAGCTGCAGTGTTTTATGGCTGTTTCAGGCTTTGGAGCATTACTGGCATGTGTGCTGGTTTCAGGCTGGAGCATTTACTGGCATTGTGGCGCTGTTTCAGGCTGGACATTACTGGCATTGTGGCTGTTTTCAGGCTGGAAGCATAGTGGACACATGTGTGGCTGTTTTAGGCTGGAGCATTACTGCATTGTGGCTGTGCCGGCTGGAGCATTACTGGGCATTGTGGACTGTTGTTAGGCTGGAGGCATTACTGGCATTGGTGAGGATGTTTCAGGCTGGAGGCAATTACTGGCATTGTGGCTGTTTAGGCTGTGAGCATTACTGGCATTGTGGCTGTTTCAGGCTGGCAGCAATTACTGGCATGTGGCTGTTTAGGGTGGACCATGTGTACTGGCCATTGTGGCTGTTATCAGGCTGGACATTACTGGGCCTTGTGGGCATGTTTCAGGCTGGAGCACCTTACTGCATTGTGGCTGTTCTTAGGCTGGAGCAGATTACTGGCATTGTTGCCTGTTTTCAAGGCTGGAGGCATTACTTTTGTGCAGGAGGAGTGGACAACGGCGGGAATGGGAAGACGCCTCCTTCCACCGTGTGGTGCTCGAGAGGCTTCGACACTCAAACTCATTATGTCCGTCATCTTCATGCTGTGTTTCATCGTCTTCAGCCTCCTCAAAACCTTGTGTAGTACTGTCAGTAGATCTCGTGTTTTCTGTCAATCATTCTCTTATCTGTTCCGCATCTTCCTGCCTGATGATTATCTTCTTCAGCCTCCTAAACGTGTGAGTACTACAGTAGAATCTCTGTGTTTCTGTCAATCTCTCTCTCATCGTTCGTCATATTCTCTGCTGATGTTCATTATTCTTCAGCCTCCTCAACCATAGTGAGTACACAGTAGATCTCTGGGTTTCTAGTCACATCTCTCTTCATCTGTTACGTCAATGCTTCTGCTGATGTTCATCTTCTTCAGCCTCCTCAACACTGTGTAGTACCAGTAGATCTCTGGTTTCTGTCAATCTCACTCTCTCATCTGTTCCGTCATCTTCCTGCTGATGTTCATTCTGCTTCAGCACCTCTCAACCCTGCTGAGTACTAGTAGATCTCTGTGTTTCTGTCAATCTCTCTCTCATCTGTTCCGTCATCTTTCCTAATGATGTTCATCTTCACTTCAGCACTCACCTCAACCTGTGAAGTACTCAGTATATCTCTGTGTTTCGTCAAATCTCTCTCTCAGCTGTTCCGTCATCTTCTACTGATGCTCATCTTTTCAGCCTTCCTCAACCATGTGAGTACTTGAGAAGATCTCTGTGTTTCTGTCAATCTCTCTATCATCGTTCCGTCATCTTTCCTGCTGATGTTCATCTTCTTCAGACCTCTCAACCCTCTCTGTGAATCTCAGATCTATCAGATCTCTGTGGTTTTCTTCAATCTATCTCTATCTTTTGCCTTTCTCTGTCTCTCTATGCTCTTTGTATTTCTCTTGTCGCTCTCTCTCTCATGTAGTGTATGTCTCATCTCTCTCTCTCTACTCTCTCTCTCTCTCTCTCTCTCTCTCTCTCCTTTGTCCTCTCTCTCTCTCCTCTCTTTCTCTCTGTGTGTAGTTCTAAGAGTCTTTGTAACTTAAGTCGGATGGTGTAGGATGGTTGATTTTTTTTTTTTCCAATGTTTATTCTTAGGAAATAACATATGCTTTCAATGATTTAGGTACTGGATTGCTATTTTGTTAGTAAAATGGTGTGTCGCGTGTGTGCAGAGGGAGATCTTAGAGAGAGGAGATGTTTGATGTGAGTAAACGTGGTATGTATTCATGGGGTATGTGTGTGTGTGTGTGTATGCGTGTGTGTGTGTGTAATGTATGAGAATAATGTATATGTGAAGGAAGCTGTTTACTGGGAAGGAAAAAAACGAGTTGTAGGAACAGCACTATAAAGTTACAACTTTCCTTTATTCCAGTGTTGTCTACACGATTGTTCCCCCCTTGCCATACAGGCGTTTGTTTGCTAATGGCGATAAACATTTGATTTGATTTGATTTGATCTTGCCTATTGATTGATGTTTCGTGTTTTTCAGATACTTCTGAATTCGTTCATTCCTGGAGTACCTCAGTGAAGGCAACGTGGACATTGGGGTGGGGGTGGCCTATGCTGCTGGAATGGTTGTGTGCGAACTGCTGAGGTCACTGACCATTGGTTCAGACCTGGATCATCAACTACCAGGCTCGGTTGGTAGCACAAACACCACACGCACGCACGCCCGCACGCACGCACCATAACCCTATAAGAGCCATACTTTCATAGATTTTGTGTATATTGTTTTTATGTTTATCCCATTGTTGCCATTAACATTGTGCATGTCACATATCATATTTATCTTGTTTATCCCATTGTTGCCATTAACAGTGTGCATGTTACATATCATATTTATCTTGTGTAATAACACCATTATTGCCATTAACATTGTGCTATATTACATATCGTATTTATATTGTTATCCATGTTGACTTTAACATGTGCATGTTTACCATATCATATTGTATCATGTCGTACCATTGTTCGCACGTTAACATTGTGCAGTGTTACATATGCGATGTATTCTTCTTTGATCCATTGGTGCCATTAACCATTGTGCATGTTACATATCCTATTTAATCTTGTTGTTATGTCCCATTGTTGCTTTAACATTGTGCATTGTTTTACTATATATTTATTTTTCATTTGTTTTTTTTTTTTATCCCATTTGTTTGCCATTAACATTGTGCATTGGACATTATCGGATTTATGCTTTGTGAGCACCATTGTTTAGCCAAACATGTGTGCCCTCTTCCCCCCCCCCCCATGTTACATGTATTAGTATTTATCTTGTTTATGCCATTATTGCCATAACAGGTGTGCATGGTACATCTGTATTTATCTGTTGATCCCATTGTTGCCTTTAACATTGTGCATGTTACATATCGTATTTATCTTGTTGATCCCATTGTTGCCTTTGACATTGTGCATGTTACATATCATATTTATCTTGTTTATCCCATTGTTGCCATTAACAGTGTGCATGTTACATATCGTATTTATCTTGTTGATCCCATTGTTGCCTTTAGCATTGTGCATGTTACATATCTTATTTATCTTGTTGATCCCATTGTTGCCATTGACATTGTGCATGTTACATATCGTATTTATCTTGTTGATCCCATTGTTGCCATTAACATTGTGCATGTCACATATCATATTTATCTTGTTGATCCCATTGTTGCCTTTAACATTGTGCATGTTACATATCATATTTATCTTGTTTATCCCATTGTTGCCATTAACATTGAATGTTAACATATCTATTTATCTTGTTTATCCCATTGCTGCCATTAACAGTGTGCATGTTACATATCGTATTTATCTTGTTTATTCCATTATTGCCATTAACATTGTGCATGTTACATATCATATTTATCTTGTTTATCCCATTGTTGCCATTAACATTGTGCATGTCACATATCATATTTATCTTGTTTATCCCATTATTGCCATTAACATTGTGCATATTACATATCGTATTTATCGTGTTTATCCCATTGTTGCCATTAACATTGTGCACGTTGCATATCGTATTTATCTTGTTGATCCCATTGTTGCCATTAACATTGTGCACGTTACATATCGTATTTATCTTCTTGATCCCATTGTTGCCATTAACATTGTGCACGTTACATATCGTATTTATCTTCTTGATCCCATTGTTGCCATTAACATTGTGCACGTTACATATCGTATTTATCTTCTTGATCCCATTGTTGCCATTAACATTGTGCACGTTGCATATCGTATTTATCTTCTTGATCCCATTGTTGCCATTAACATTGTGCATGTTACATATCGTATTTATCTTGTTGATCCCATTGTTGCCATTAACATTGTGCATGTCACATATCATATTTATCTTGTTTATCCCATTGTTGCCATTAACATTGTGCATGTTACATATATTTATCTTGTTTATCCCATTGTTGCCATTAACAGTGTGCATGTTACATATCGTATTTATCTTGTTTATCCCATTGTTGCCATTAACATTGTGCATGTTACATATCATATTTATCTTGTTTATCCCATTGTTGCCTTTAACATTGTGCATGTTACATATCATATTTATCTTGTTTATCCCATTGTTGCCATTAACATTGTGCACGTTACATATCGTATTGATCCCATGTTGCATTAACATTGTGCATGTTACATATCATATTTATCTTGTTGATCCCATTGTTGCCATTAACAGTGTGCATGTTACATATCGTATTTATCTTGTTTATACCATTGTTGCCATTAACATTGTGCATGTCACATATCATATTTATCTTGTTTATCCCATTGTTGCCATTAACATTGTGTGACTCATCGTAGATATGTTGTTTGTCCCATTTGTGCTATGTTACATTGTGCATGTTACATATTTATCTTGTTGATCCCATTGTTGCCATTAACAGTGTGCATGTTACATATCATATTTATCTTGTTTATCCCATTGTTGCCATTAACATTGTGCATTAACATTGCCTTACATATCGTATTTATCTTGTTTATCCCATTGTTGCCATTAACATTGTGCCTGTTACATATCGTATTTATCTTGTTGATCCCATTGTTGCCATTAACATTGTGCACGTTACATATCGTATTTATCTTCTTGATCCCATTGTTGCCATTAACATAGGGAAAGTGGTAATTGTTTTCTGAGAAGTTGTTGGGAGATTTGTTCTGTGTCTCGGCTTGTGATTATTTATAAATATATCCTATTGTTGCCCTGTTGAACATTGTGCATGTTACATATCGTATTTATCTTGTTTATCCCATTGTTGCCATTAACATTGTGCATGTTACATATCATATTTATCTTGTTTATACCATTGTTGCCATTAACATTGTGCATGTTACATATCTTATTTATCTTGTTTATCCCATTGTTGCCATTAACATTGTGCATGTTACATATCGTATTTATCTTGTTTATCCCATTGTTGCCATTAACATTGTGCATGTTACATATCGTATTTATCTTGTTTATCCCATTGTTGCCATTAACATTGTGCATGTTACATATCGTATTTATCTTGTTTATCCCATTATTGCCATTAACATTGTGCATATTACATATCATATTTATCGTGTTTATCCCATTGTTGCCATTAACATTGTGCATGTTACATATCGTATTTATCTTGTTTATCCCATTATTGCCATTAACATTGTGCATGTTACATATCGTATTTATCTTGTTTATCCCATTGTTGCCATTAACAGTGTGCATGTTACATATCGTATTTATCTTGTTTATCCCATTGTTGCCATTAACATTGTGCATGTCACATATCATATTTATCTTGTTGATCCCATTGTTGCCATTAACATTGTGCACGTTACATATCGTATTTATCTTGTTGATCCCATTGTTGCCATTAACATTGTGCACGTTACATATCGTATTTATCTTGTTTATCCCATTGTTGCCATTAACATTGTGCATGTTACATATCGTATTTATCTTGTTTATCCCATTGTTGCCATTAACATTGTGCACGTTACATATCGTATTTATCTTGTTTATCCCATTGTTGCCATTAACATTGTGCATGTTACATATCGTATTTATCTTGTTGATCCCATTGTTGCCATTAACATTGTGCATGTTACATATCATATTTATCTTGTTTATCCCATTGTTGCCATTGAACATTGTGCATGTTACATATCGTATTTATCTTGTTTATCCCATTGTTGCCATTAACATTGTGCATGTTACATATCATATTTATCTTGTTTATCCCATTGTTGCCATTAACATTGTGCATGTTACATATCATATTTATCTTGTTTATCCCATTGTTGCCATTAACATTGTGCATGTTACATATCGTATTTATCTTGTTTATCCCATTGTTGCCATTAACATTGTGCATTTATCTCGTATGTATCTTGTTGATCCCATTGTTGCCATTAACATTGTGCATGTTACATATCGTATTTATCTTGTTTATCCCATTGTTGCCATTAACATTGTGCATGTTACATATCGTATTTATCTTGTTGATCCCATTGTTGCCATTAACATTGTGCACGTTACATATCGTATTTATCTTGTTTATCCCATTGTTGCCATTAACATTGTGCATGTTACATATCGTATTTATCTTGTTGCCATTATCCCATTGTTGCCATTAACATTGTGCATGTTACATATCGTATTTATCTTGTTTATCCCATTGTTGCCATTAACATTGTGCATGTTACATATCGTATTTATCTTGTTTATCCCATTGTTGCCATTAACATTGTGCATGTTACATATCGTATTTATCTTGTTGATCCCATTGTTGCCATTAACATTGTGCACGTTACATATCATATTTATCTTGTTTATCCCATTGTTGCCATTAACATTGTGCATGTTACATATCATATTTATCTTGTTTATCCCATTGTTGCCATTAACATTGTGCATGTTACATATCGTATTTATCTTGTTTATCCCATTGTTGCCATTAACATTGTGCATGTTACATATCATATTTATCTTGTTTATCCCATTGTTGCCATTAACATTGTGCATGTTACATATCGTATTTATCTTGTTTATCCCATTGTTGCCATTAACATTGTGCATGTTACATATCGTATTTATCTTGTTGATCCCATTGTTGCCATTAACATTGTGCACGTTACATATCGTATTTATCTTGTTGATCCCATTGTTGCCATTAACATTGTGCACGTTACATATCGTATTTATCTTCTTGATCCCATTGTTGCCATTAACATTGTGCACGTTACATATCGTATTTTGCCATCTTGTTTTATCCCATTGTTGCCATTAACATTGTGCATGTCACATATCATATTTATCTTGTTTGATCCCATTGTTGCCATTAACATTGTGCATGTTACATATCGTATTTATCTTGTTTATCCCATTGTTGCCATTAACATTGTGCATGTTACATATCGTATTTATCTTGTTTATCCCATTGTTGCCATTAACATTGTGCATGTTACATATCGTATTTATCTTGTTTATCCCATTGTTGCCATTAACATTGTGCATGTTACATATCGTATTTATCTTGTTGATCCCATTGTTGCCATTAACATTGTGCATGTTACATATCTTATTTATCTTGTTTATCCCATTGTTGCCATTAACATTGTGCATGTTACATATCGTATTTATCTTGTTTATCCCATTGTTGCCATTAACATTGTGCATGTTACATATCGTATTTATCTTGTTTATCCCATTGTTGCCATTAACATTGTGCATGTTACATATCGTATTTATCTTGTTTATCCCATTGTTGCCATTAACATTGTGCATGTTACATATATTTATCTTGTTTATCCCATTGTTGCCATTAACATTGTGCATGTTACATATCGTATTTATCTTGTTTATCCCATTGTTGCCATTAACATTGTGCATGTTACATATCATATTTATCTTGTTTATTGACATTGTCCCATTGTTGCCATTAACATTGTGCATGTTACATATCGTATTTATCTTGTTTATCCCATTGTTGCCATTAACATTGTGCATGTTACATATCGTATTTATCTTGTTTATCCCATTGTTGCCATTAACATTGTGCATGTTACATATCGTATTTATCTTGTTTATCCCATTGTTGCCATTAACATTGTGCCTGTTACATATCGTATTTATCTTGTTTATTTGTTGCCATTAACATTGTGCATGTTACATATCATATTTATCTTGTTTATCCCATTGTTGCCATTAACATTGTGCATGTTACATATCGTATTTATCTTGTTGATCCCATTGTTGCCATTTAACATTGTGCATGTTACATATCATTATTTATCTTGTTTATCCCATTGTTGCCATTAACATTGTGCATGTTACATATCGTATTTATCTTGTTTATCCCATTGTTGCCATTAACATTGTGCATGTTACATATCATATTTATCTTGTTTATCCCATTGTTGCCATTAACATTGTGCATGTTACATATCGTATTTATCTTGTTTATCCCATTGTTGCCATTAACATTGTGCATGTTACATATCATATTTATCTTGTTTATCCCATTGTTGCCATTAACATTGTGCATGTTACATATCATATTTATCTTGTTTATCCCATTGTTGCCATTAACATTGTGCATGTTACATATCGTATTTATCTTGTTTATCCCATTGTTGCCATTAACATTGTGCATGTTACATATCGTATTTATCTTGTTTATCCCATTGTTGCCATTAACATTGTGCATGTTACATATCGTATTTATCTTGTTTATCCCATTGTTGCCATTAACATTGTGCATGTTACATATCATATTTATCTTGTTTATCCCATTGTTGCCATTAACATTGTGCATGTTACATATCATATTTATCTTGTTTATCCCATTGTTGCCATTAACATTGTGCATGTTACATATCGTATTTATCTTGTTTATCCCATTGTTGCCATTAACATTGTGCATGTTACATATCGTATTTATCTTGTTTATCCCATTGTTGCCATTAACATTGTGCATGTTACATATCGTATTTATCTTGTTTATCCCATTGTTGCCATTAACATTGTGCATGTTACATATCGTATTTATCTTGTTTATCCCATTGTTGCCATTAACATTGTGCATGTTACATATCGTATTTATCTTGTTTATCCCATTGTTGCCATTAACATTGTGCATGTTACATATCGTATTTATCTTGTTTATCCCATTGTTGCCATTAACATTGTGCATGTTACATATCGTATTTATCTTGTTGATCCCATTGTTGCCATTAACATTGTGCACGTTACATATCGTATTTATCTTGTTTATCCCATTGTTGCCATTAACATTGTGCATGTTACATATCGTATTTATCTTGTTTATCCCATTGTTGCCATTAACATTGTGCATGTTACATATCGTATTTATCTTGTTTATCCCATTGTTGCCATTAACATTGTGCATGTTACATATCGTATTTATCTTGTTTATCCCATTGTTGCCATTAACATTGTGCATGTTACATATCGTATTTATCTTGTTGATCCCATTGTTGCCATTAACATTGTGCATGTTACATATCATATTTATCTTGTTTATCCCATTGTTGCCATTAACATTGTGCATGTTACATATCATATTTATCTTGTTGATCCCATTGTTGCCATTAACATTGTGCATGTTACATATCGTATTTATCTTGTTTATCCCATTGTTGCCATTAACATTGTGCATGTTACATATCGTATTTATCTTGTTTATCCCATTGTTGCCATTAACATTGTGCATGTTACATATCGTATTTATCTTGTTTATCCCATTGTTGCCATTAACATTGTGCATGTTACATATCGTATTTATCTTGTTTATCCCATTGTTGCCATTAACATTGTGCATGTTACATATCGTATTTATCTTGTTGATCCCATTGTTGCCATTAACATTGTGCATGTTACATATCGTATTTATCTTGTTTATCCCATTGTTGCCATTAACATTGTGCATGTTACATATCGTATTTATCTTGTTTATCCCATTGTTGCCTTTAACATTGTGCATGTTACATATCGTATTTATCTTGTTTATCCCATTGTTGCCATTAACATTGTGCATGTTACATATCGTATTTATCTTGTTTATCCCATTGTTGCCTTTAACATTGTGCATGTTACATATCGTATTTATCTTGTTTATCCCATTGTTGCCATTAACATTGTGCATGTTACATATCGTATTTATCTTGTTGATCCCATTGTTGCCATTAACATTGTGCACGTTACATATCGTATTTATCTTGTTTATCCCATTGTTGCCATTAACATTGTGCATGTTACATATCGTATTTATCTTGTTTATCCCATTGTTGCCATTAACATTGTGCATGTTACATATCATATTTATCTTGTTTATCCCATTGTTGCCATTAACATTGTGCATGTTACATATCGTATTTATCTTGTTTATCCCATTGTTGCCATTAACATTGTGCATGTTACATATCGTATTTATCTTGTTTATCCCATTGTTGCCATTAACATTGTGCATGTTACATATCATATTTATCTTGTTTATCCCATTGTTGCCATTAACATTGTGCATGTTACATATCGTATTTATCTTGTTTATCCCATTGTTGCCATTAACATTGTGCATGTTACATATCGTATTTATCTTGTTTATCCCATTGTTGCCATTAACATTGTGCATGTTACATATCGTATTTATCTTGTTTATCCCATTG
>CM065708.1:41542454-41548725 GCA_017654935.2 Phymorhynchus buccinoides
CCCTCCCTCCCTCCCTCCCTTCCTTCCTTCCTTCCTTGCTTCCTTCCTTCCTTCCCTCCTCCCTCCCTCCCCCCTCCCTCCCTCCCCCTCCCTCCCTCCCTCCCTCCCTCCCTCCCTCCCTCCCTTCCTCCCTCCCTCCCTCCCTCCCTCCCTCCCTCCCTCCCTTCCTTCCTTCCTTCCTTCCTTCCTCCCTTCCTGTCTTCCTTCATTCGTTTGTTTAGTGATTTATATTTTATGTAATGTACAGAAAAACATTCTTCATCCAAAAGGACTGAAAGAGAACACTACAGGGAAAGTGAAAAACTGTGTGGCCTTATCAGTCAAATTAATCAATGTATTAATCAATCAATCAGTCAATCAATCAACCAATCAAAATATTATTACCAATATTTTTTTTCCGCTGAAAGGATGACTAACTATGATAACACAAGTTTGAATGTCACATATTTTAATTATTTTTTTCTATTGGTCAATTTTGTTTGGAAGCAATTTTCAGCAAATCTTTTGAGGCGATTTTAGTAGAGTTTACCTATTTTTATTTATACTGTATTTTCAATCGCTGATAGGGTTAACAATTTAAGTAATGTGATATTTTCTTATTTTTACCAGTAAGATAGAAATATAGCAGATGACAGTAAGCAAAGCGAAAAGGCAGCGTCAAAGAGGGTGACAGGTTAGAGGAAGTTACAAGCACAGAACTTCCAGAAAGTGGCGGAACTATTTGTACAAAAGACCCCCCGGTATCCCCACGGGGGATTCATGTGTTTGACTGTGGTATGGGAAACGACTCATCTCATTTCAAAGGGTCCTTGGTGATAATAATTCATGTGTTTGACTGTTGTATGGTAAACGAGTCTCATCTCATTTCAAAGGGTCCTTGGTGATAATAATTCATGTGTTTGACTGTTGTATGGTAAACGAGTCTCATCTCATTTCAAAGGGTCCTTGGTGATAATAATTCATGTGTTTGACTGTGGTATGGGAAACGACTCATCTCATTTCAAAGGGTCCTTGGTGATAATAATTCATGTGTTTGACTGTGGTATGGTAAACGACTCTCATCTCATTTCAAAGGGTCCTTGGTGATAATAATTCATGTGTTTGACTGTGGTATGGTAAACGACTCATCTCATTTCAAAGGGTCCTTGGTGATAATAATTCATGTGTTTGACTGTGGTATGGTAAACGACTCATCTCATTTCAAAGGGTCCTTGGTGATAATAATTCATGTGTTTGACTGTGGTATGGTAAACGACTCATCTCATTTCAAAGGGTCCTTGATGATAATAATTCATGTGTTTGACTGTTGTATGGTAAACGAGTCTCATCTCATTTCAAAGGGTCCTTGGTGATAATAATTCATGTGTTTGACTGTGGTATGGGAAACGACTCATCTCATTTCAAAGGGTCCTTGGTGATAATAATTCATGTGTTTGACTGGTATGGGAAACGACTCATCTCATTTCAAAGGGTCCTTGGTGATAATAATTCATGTGTTTGACTGTGGTATGGTAAACGACTCATCTCATTTCAAAGGGTCCTTGGTGATAATAATTCATGTGTTTGACTGTGGTATGGTAAACGACTCATCTCATTTCAAAGGGTCCTTGATGATAATAATTCATGTGTTTGACTGTTGTATGGTAAACGAGTCTCATCTCATTTCAAAGGGTCCTTGGTGATAATAATTCATGTGTTTGACTGTGGTATGGTAAACGACTCATCTCATTTCAAAGGGTCCTTGGTGATAATAATTCATGTGTTTGACTGTTGTATGGTAAACGAGTCTCATCTCATTTCAAAGGGTCCTTGATGATAATAATTCATGTGTTTGACTGTTGTATGGTAAACGAGTCTCATCTCATTTCAAAGGGTCCTTGATGATAATAATTCATGTGTTTGACTGTGGTATGGGAAACGACTCTCATCTCATTTCAAAGGGTCCTTGATGATAATAATTCATGTGTTTGACTGTTGTATGGTAAACGAGTCTCATCTCATTTCAAAGGGTCCTTGGTGATAATAATTCATGTGTTTGACTGTGGTATGGTAAACGAGTCATCTCATTTCAAAGGGTCCTTGGTGATAATAATTCATGTGTTTGACTGTGGTATGGGAAACGACTCATCTCATTTCAAAGGGTCCTTGGTGATAATAATTCATGTGTTTGACTGTTGTATTTTCTTTTTACCAGCTGGTTAACTTGGTGGGAAACGACTCATCTCATTTCAAAGGGTCCTTGGTGATAATAATTCATGTGTTTGACTGGTATGGGAAACGACTCATCTCATTTCAAAGGGTTCATGATGATAATAATTCATGTGTTTGACTGTGGTATGGGAAACGACTCATCTCATTTCAAAGGGTTCATGATGATAATAATTCATGTGTTTGACTGTGGTATGGGAAACGACTCATCTCATTTCAAAGGGTCCTTGGTGATAATAATTCATGTGTTTGACTGTGGTATGGGAAACGACTCTCATCTCATTTTAAAGGGTCCTTGATGATAATAATTCATGTGTTTGACTGGTATGGGAAACGACTCATCTCATTTCAAAGGGTCCTTGGTTATAATAATTCATGTGTTTGACTGTGGTATGGGAAACGACTCTCATCTCATTTTAAAGGGTCCTTGATGATAATAATTCATGTGTTTGACTGGTATGGGAAACGACTCATCTCATTTCAAAGGGTCCTTGGTGATAATAATTCATGTGTTTGACTGTGGTATGGGAAACGACTCTCATCTCATTTTAAAGGGTCCTTGATGATAATAATTCATGTGTTTGACTGGTATGGGAAACGACTCTCATCTCATTTTAAAGGGTCCTTGGTGATAATAATTCATGTGTTTGACTGTGGTATGGGAAACGACTCTCATCTCATTTTAAAGGGTCCTTGATGATAATAATTCATGTGTTTGACTGGTATGGGAAACGACTCATCTCATTTCAAAGGGTCCTTGGTGATAATAATTCATGTGTTTGACTGTGGTATGGGAAACGACTCTCATCTCATTTTAAAGGGTCCTTGATGATAATAATTCATGTGTTTGACTGGTATGGGAAACGACTCATCTCATTTCAAAGGGTCCTTGGTGATAATAATTCATGTGTTTGACTGTGGTATGGGAAACGACTCTCATCTCATTTCAAAGGGTCCTTGGTGATAATAATTCATGTGTTTGACTGTGGTATGGGAAACGACTCTCATCTCATTTTAAAGGGTCCTTGGTGATAATAATTCATGTGTTTGACTGTTGTATGGTAAACGACTCTCATCTCATTTTAAAGGGTCCTTGATGATAATAATTCATGTGTTTGACTGTGGTATGGTAAACGACTCATCTCATTTTAAAGGCTCCATGATGATAATAATTCATGTGTTTGACTGTGGTATGGTAAACGACTCATCTCATTTCAAAGGGTCCTTGGTGATAATAATTCATGTGTTTGACTGGTATGGGAAACGACTCATCTCATTTCAAAGGGTCCTTGGTGATAATAATTCATGTGTTTGACTGGTATGGGAAACGACTCATCTCATTTCAAAGGGTCCTTGGTGATAATAATTCATGTGTTTGACTGTGGTATGGTAAACGACTCATCTCATTTCAAAGGGTCCTTGATGATAATAATTCATGTGTTTGACTGTTGTATGGTAAACGAGTCTCATCTCATTTCAAAGGGTCCTTGGTGATAATAATTCATGTGTTTGACTGTGGTATGGTAAACGACTCATCTCATTTCAAAGGGTCCTTGATGATAATAATTCATGTGTTTGACTGTTGTATGGTAAACGAGTCTCATCTCATTTTAAAGGCTCCATGATGATAATAATTCATGTGTTTGACTGTGGTATGGTAAACGAGTCTCATCTCATTTTAAAGGCTCCATGATGATAATAATTCATGTGTTTGACTGTGGTATGGGAAACGACTCATCTCATTTCAAAGGGTCCTTGGTGATAATAATTCATGTGTTTGACTGTGGTATGGTAAACGAGTCTCATCTCATTTTAAAGGCTCCATGATGATAATAATTCATGTGTTTGACTGTGGTATGGGAAACGACTCTCATCTCATTTTAAAGGGTTCATGATGATAATAATTCATGTGTTTGACTGTGGTATAGGAAACGACTCTCATCTCATTTTAAAGGGTTCATGATGATAATAATTCATGTGTTTGACTGTGGTATGGGAAACGACTCTCATCTCATTTTAAAGGCTCAGTGATGATAATAATTCATGTGTTTGACTGTGGTATGCTCTCTTTACCTGTCTGTGTGTTTGTGGGATTTCACCCCTTCAATGTTAGCACACCTCTCTCTCTCTTTACCTGTCTCTGTGTTTGTGGGATTTCACCCCTTCAATGTGAGCACACCTCTCTCTCTCTTTACCTGTCTTTGTGTTTGTGGGATTTCACCCCTTCAATGTCAGCACACCTCTCTCTCTCTTTACCTGTCTCTGTGTTTGTGGGATTTCACCCCTTCAATGTCAGCACACCTCTCTCTCTCTTTACCTGTCTCTGTGTTTGTGGGATTTCACCCCTTCAATGTCAGCACACCTCTCTCTCTCTTTACCTGTCTGTGTGTTTGTGGGATTTCACCCCTTCAATGTCAGCACACCTCTCTCTCTCTTTACCTGTCTGTGTGTTTGTGGGATTTCACCCCTTCAATGTCAGCACACCTCTCTCTCTCTTTACCTGTCTCTGTGTTTGTGGGATTTCACCCCTTCAATGTGAGCACACCTCTCTCTCTCTTTACCTGTCTCTGTGCTTGTGGGATTTCACCCCTTCAATGTCAGCACACCTCTCTCTCTCTTTACCTGTCTGTGTGTTTGTGGGATTTCACCCCTTCAATGTGAGCACACCTCTCTCTCTCTTTACCTGTCTCTGTGTTTGTGGGATTTCACCCCTTCAATGTCAGCACACCTCTCTCTCTCTTTACCTGTCTCTGTGTTTGTGGGATTTCACCCCTTCAATGTCAGCACACCTCTCTCTCTCTTTACCTGTCTCTGTGTTTGTGGGATTTCACCCCTTCAATGTCAGCACACCTCTCTCTCTCTTTACCTGTCTCTGTGTTTGTGGGATTTCACCCCTTCAATGTCAGCACACCTCTCTCTCTCTTTACCTGTCTCTGTGTTTCTGGGATTTCACCCCTTCAATGTCAGCACACCTCTCTCTCTCTTTACCTGTCTCTGTGCTTGTGGGATTTCACCCCTTCAATGTCAGCACACCTCTCTCTCTCTTTACCTGTCTGTGTGTTTGTGGGATTTCACCCCTTCAATGTCAGCACACCTCTCTCTCTCTTTACCTGTCTGCTGTGTTTGTGGGATTTCACCCCTTCAATGTTAGCACACCTCTCTCTCTCTTTACCTGTCTGTGTTTGTGGGATTTCACCCCTTCAATGTGAGCACACCTCTCTCTCTCTTTACCTGTCTGTGTGTTTGTGGGATTTCACCCCTTCAATGTTAGCACACCTCTCTCTCTCTTTACCTGTCTGTGTGTTTGTGGGATTTCACCCCTTCAATGTTAGCACACCTCTCTCTCTCTTTACCTGTCTAGAAAGTGTGTTTGTGGGATTTCACCCCTTCAATGTGAGCACACCTCTCTCTCTCTTTACCTGTCTGTGTTTGTGGGATTTCACCCCTTCAATGTCAGCACACCTCTCTCTCTCTTTACCTGTCTGTGTTTGTGGGATTTCACCCCTTCAATGTCAGCACACCTCTCTCTCTCTTTACCTGTCTGTGTGTTTGTGGGATTTCACCCCTTCAATGTGGAGCACACCTCTCTCTCTCTTTACCTGTCTGTGTGTTTGTGGGATTTCACCCCTTCAATGTTAGCACACCTCTCTCTCTCTTTACCTGTCTGTGTGTTTGTGGGATTTCACCCCTTCAATGTCAGCACACCTCTCTCTCTCTTTACCTGTCTCTGTGTTTGTGGGATTTCACCCCTTCAATGTTAGCACACCTCTCTCTCTCTTTACCTGTCTCTGTGTTTGTGGGATTTCACCCCTTCAATGTCAGCACACCTCTCTCTCTCTCTTTACCTGTCTCTGTGATTGTGGGATTTCACCCCTTCAATGTCAGCACACCTCTCTCTCTCTTTACCTGTCTGTGTGTTTGTGGGATTTCACCCCTTCAATGTCAGCACACCTCTCTCTCTCTTTACCTGTCTCTGTGATTGTGGGATTTCACCCCTTCAATGTCAGCACACCTCTCTCTCTCTCTTTACCTGTCTGTGTGTTTGTGGGATTTCACCCCTTCA
>CM065708.1:41549225-41556725 GCA_017654935.2 Phymorhynchus buccinoides
GCTCCCTACGTGAACCAAAAAATTCTTTTTATTTCATAATTATGCGGCGCCTCCAAAAAAGTAGGTGGAAAAGTACTGGATTGCAAAGTCTTTGCCGTACGTGTCATCCACATGTTCCAGGGGCGCGGGGCAAGGAAGAAACATCAAAACAACAGAACCAACAACCAAACCAAAACACATTTTTTTCAAACCATTTTTTGGCAGGACAAAAATGACCATTTTCTCTTAGCCAACGAAGTTTTTTGACCCCTCAAAAAGTGAACTGTTCCAAACACGGGTGAACACGAAAACGTGTTTTTCAAAAAAAAAAATTTGAAAAGTGTCTTTTTGGCGCTTCTCCGAGGCATTCCTAGAAAAACAAAAAAGAAGAAAAAAAAAAAAAAAAACTGTGGCTTCTTCTTTCTCATCATCGATATCGTTCACAAAGTATGTGTGCTGTCAAATATGGAGCGCAGAGATGCGTTTCTTGCTGCCGTTTAGGCGCCCTCCTAACTATAGGAATAAATAGCTAATAAAGCCAAGCAAGGTCAGTCTTGGGCCGTAGGAAGGAATCTTTGTAAGAATTCTCGAGAGAGAGAAAAAAAGGCAAACCAAGAGAATGGAAAAATGGGTAGAGGCAGAAGAAAGATAGTAGATGATTAAAGTAAGCAAAGGGAAGAGAAAAAAAGACAGAGGCAAGGAGAGTGGAAGCTTAGAGGAAGCTACAAAGCAAGAAAACTTCAGAAGGTGGGGAAGGAACAGATGGTCTAACGAAAGACACCCTCCCCCCGTGTATCCCACGGGGTAGGGGGGGGGGGCGGGGCTGTAGCAACCTTTCAGGCATGGATTTTTTGTACACCCAAAAATCAAAACTGACGGCGCAATATTCAAATAACACAAAACAATTAACGATTCTGTGAGAACCTGACTCTTTTAAAAGTCTCCAATGCAGCTCCTATACCTGAGATTTCTTTGTGAAGTCGCCTTTCTTGGCCTAACAGCGGTGAGTGGCGCTCCGCCGAAACCTTCCCGCCATGCCATGACGTCACGCAGCTTTATGACGGTGATGAGGGTGGCCACGCTGACGACGACGAAGGTGACGGAAGGAATGACGCTCATGATGACGTAATTCTCCAGGAAATCCAGGATCTCTTTGTGACGCAAGTAGAAAGGCTGATCAACCAATCTGACCACTTCTTGACCGGAAACTGTTGGGAAGGAAAAGAGAGGAAAAAGAAGGAAGGAAGAAAAGAAGGAAGGATAAGAAGGAAGGCAGGAAAGAAGGAAGGAAAGAAGGAAAGATGGAAGGAAAGAAAGAAGGAAAGGAAGGATAAGAAGGAAGGAAGGAAGGAAAGACGGAAGGAAAGAAGGAAGGACGGAAGGAAAGAAAGAAAGAAGGGAAGGAAAGAAAGAAAGAAGGGAAAGACGGAAGGAAAGGAAAAGGAAGGAAGGATAGGAAGACGGAAAGGAAGAAGGAAGGGGAAGGAAAGGAAGAAATGATACGGAAAGGAAAGAAGGAAGGATGGAAGAAAGGAACCGAAGGAAGGAAGATAAGAAGGAAGGAGGAAGGAAAGAAGGAAGGGAACGACAGAAGGAAGGAAAGAAGGGAGGAAGGAAGGAAGCCGAAGGAAGGAAGGACAGAAGGAAAGAAAGAAGGACGGGAGGAAGGAAGGAAGGAAGAAGGAAGGAAAGGAAAGAATGAAGGAAGGAAGGAAGGAATAAAGGAAGGGAGAAAAGAAGAAAAGGAGGGTGAAAGGAAGGAAGGAAAGAAGGAAGGAAGGAAAAGAAGGAAGGAAGGAAGGAAGGAAGGAAGAAGGAAAGAAGGAAGAAGGAAAGAAGAAGGAAAGAAGGAAGGAAAGAAGGAAGGAAGAAAGTATGCCGTTCAAATCGGCAGGAAGGAAGGAAAGAGGGAAGGAAGGAAAGAAAGGAAGGAAGGAAGGAAGGGCAGAAGGAAGGAAAGAAGGAAGGAAGAAGAGAGAAAGCAAGAAAGACAGTAAGATAAGAAGGAAGGGAGAAGAGAGAAAGAAGGAAAGGAAGAAGGAAAAAAAAGGGGAAAGGGGGAAAAAACAAGAAGAAAAAGACGGAAGGAGAAAAGGAAGGAAGGAAAGAAGGAAGGAAGGAAAGAAGGAAAGGAAGGAAAGAAGGATAGGAAGGAAAGAAGGAAGGAAACCCCCACGAAGAAACGGAGGACGGACAGGTAAGAAGGAAGAAGAAGAAAGAAGGAATAAGTAAATAAAGGAAGGAAGTGGCGAAAGGGAAGATGCAGAAGGAAGGAAGAAGAAGAGAAACAGGCGTGTGTTGAAGGGGGAAAAGAAATAAATATAACCGGACAATGAATAAAAACGAAGGAAAAAGAATCGAAAAACATGAATGGAAGAATAAGAAAGACAGAAATAAAGATAGACAGACAAGAAAGAAAGAAAGAAAGAAGAGGAAAGGAAAGAAAGAAAGGAAAGAAGAAAACAAGAAAGAAAACAGCATGAAAATAGCAAGATACAAGGAAGATCAATCTTTTGTGAGATTGAGGTGAGGTAGTCACTTTGGTAGGCTAAGGACCCCCCTACTGTTGCCGAGCGTGAGGACTCCATAGAGTCGACGAAACAGCTGTGTCCTTGGCTTGGGTGTCTGACATTTGCATCCTTCATAAGGAGGAGAAGCAAGATAGCACTCTTTTATGTCTTTAGACATAAGTTTATTATACCATAAATACCCCCCCAAAAGTTTAATATAAAGGTTTGATTGTAATGTTTCGTTTCAAAGACATGGGACAAAAAAAAGTTTTTAAACAATTTTTTCATTATTGCATTCAATGCTCTAAAACTTTGGAGTGCTCTAGGCTGGAGGAACGGTGTTTGTGTTTGCCAGCAGTTTAAACTGAGATTGTTCATAATAATTATTATAGATGTGGGGTGGGGCGTGGGGCAGTGAATGATGTGATGGAGGGATGAATGAATGACATGATGGATGAATGAATGAATGGTATGGATGAATGGATGGACGAAGAATGATGAAGAATGGCGACTGAATGAATGAAGAAGGGATGGATGCGATGATGAATGAATGAAGAATAGGATGAATGAAGAATGGATGGCATGAATGGATGTGATATGAATGAAGACATGAATGGTATGAATGAAGAATGAATGGCATGAATGAATGGAATTGGAGACATGAAGAATTGATGAATGATGAATGGATGAATGAAGAATGATATGAATGGATGAATGAATGACTGAATGGAATGGATGAATGAGAATGAATGGATGAATGAAATGAATGAATG
This sequence comes from Phymorhynchus buccinoides, assembly GCA_017654935.2. Classification (NCBI taxonomy): domain Eukaryota; kingdom Metazoa; phylum Mollusca; class Gastropoda; order Neogastropoda; family Raphitomidae; genus Phymorhynchus; species Phymorhynchus buccinoides. Next base: position 41,552,488 of record CM065708.1, read on the forward strand.
AAATGGATGAATGAATTGAATGAATGAATGAATGGATGAATGATATGAATGGATGGATGGATGAATGAATGAATGATATGAAATGAATGAAGACTGAATGAATGAATGGAGGGATTGAATGAAGGAAGGATGAGTGAATGAAGATGAAGAATGTGGGAATGAAGTGCTGTTTAAAGTCCTCCGACGGGAACAGGTGACATGAGAGGATTTGTATGCGCAAAGGAAGCGGACGATCCTGGATGGCGCTTCAATACCAGGAAAACACCGATGCATCAGTGCTATATTACTCAAGATAATATACTGTATATGAAATACTGCAATAACCAATCACCAATGCCAAAAATAATATCGAAGAGTCGATATTAAACACCTCGGTCATACGTGACCACAACGGTCAACCTGAAAGGGTAGACGAGGCACAGGAGTGCAAGTGGACGTTCACGATGATGACGACGAGGACGTCATAGTGCGCGTGGCGATGAGCGTGGCGGCCTTGAAGGGCAATGGTCACACATGAGACACCTCTCCACCGCTCATCAGCATGGTGAGACGCCGAGGAAATACAGGGACAGCCCTGTGGAGACCTGCAAACACACACACCACACAACACACACACCACACACAAACAAACACAACACTAACACCCACATATAATATAAAGGACATGGACACAGAAAAGCTTTATCAAAGCACAAAAACTATTCGCATTGCAAAGCAATAACTTTCAGTCCTCAGAGTAGGGGGTACGGAGGCTGGCTATTCACCTGAGATTTTTTTTCATGCTATATATATTACAATTGAATATATATAGTCACAAATAAAAGCATGGAACAGAAAAAGCTTTATCAAAAGCAAACTATTCTGCATTTCAAATGCACTAACTTTCATCCTTCAGAGTAGGGGTTGGTACGTGCTGGCGATTCACTGAGATTTTCTTTAATGTCTAGATATTATTTAATATATCTGAATATATAATATCTATATATATCTGAAGAAAAAATAAATACAACAAATCCTTTGTCAGTTCTAATTTTTATCAAGCTTTCGAGGCGGGTAACCATTTTCAAGGTACAGAACGCAAAGGTAGAAGAAGAAACACCACGTAAAAAAAGACTTATGACGGAGAAATGAAGACATTCCATAGAAACTAAGCCCAACCAAAAGACGTATCTTAAGCTATCCATTGCTTTGTCAAACACTCCCCCCCACCCCAACCCACCCCCACCCCAACACACACATATCCACCCTCCTCTACCTCTCTCCTGCTTCTATAAAAGTGAAATGTAGGATAAGTCGAACAATTATGAAAAAGGAAGTGGACAATTAAATCCTCTTCATGAAGAAATGTTTTTCTAAATTAAACCCAATAATTGCTAAAACTAAGACCGATTGTTATCAACAAAAAGGTTATTATTAGGAAGGATCAAAAAGTCATGACTCAGTGAATGGAGGACGTAGAAAAGCAATGAATGGATGACGCAAGTTTGGACATGGACGTGTGGTATTGACGAAATAGGCGCACCACACCACACACGGGCAGGCCGGCACACGGCACAGCCACACCACACGGACTAAACTTGCGGGGCCCACACAACCGCACAGCACAACTTGTTCTGAATGAAAACGAATTCCGTACTACACCGTACATATCTATGCTTCTTTATCCTTCACCATCTTCTCCCTTATATCCAGCTACCTCCTCAAAATATCCTCCCCCACTTACCATCATCATTCCCCCCCTCACCCCCCGCCTTTTTTGACACCTCTCTCAACTCTACCCTCCCTCTCATGCCCCCCCCCCCCCCAACACACACACACCACAACCCTCCCTATGTCTTTCAGTGTTCGCTTTTTGGCCCATACGTTTTCCTTTTTCTTTTGATTTTGTGTTGATCACTTGTCTTGTCGTCAGTCAGTTGGAGGTTTCTGATCTTAGTTTATGCATCCAGAATTCTCCCGCCTCCTCCTTCCGCTTCCTGTCATCCAGAAACTGCATTTTCAAATGGGCAGACACCTATTCATGTCCTGCAGCATTGAGTCTCTGGCTGGTTTTAAAGTGCAGAGTCCACCCAGGGTTCCCAAGTTCTAGCCTGTGGGCTCTTGTGTTAGAAGCAAAGCAGTCTATCAGGCTGTTTGCCGTTCCCCACAATGGATTGTGACTGGGGCATTCCGGCAACTTACAACAAATACACAACGTTAGACGTGTGCATGTCATAGGTGCCGGATATGAAGGATTCCAAGTCACAGCAATGGAGAAGAGCAGGTTGCCCCGGAAGATGCTCGCGACAGGTGACACACATCTTGGCACACATGAGAAATCTTGGCGCTGGGGCTTGCTGTCTACGTGTGAGGAATGACTGATGGCATGCAGGCACGTGCTTCCTCCAGGATGGGGGTCTTCTCCAACGACTGGCAACTCAGGAAGAGCACTCTTCATGACTGGTACGATGGAGTGCCACTTGTGCTCCTCAGCATTTACTCTGAGTGGGGGTTTTTCGCAAGGAGGCAGGGCATTATGAGTCGTGTCTTACGGTGTTGTTGATCACACCAAAAGGGAAAACTCCCCCCTATGGGCACTCCTTCCCAAACCCTGTATTTGAAGAAGCTCCTCCCCCGAGGGGTTACTGTCGCTCGACCCTTTCATCTTCCTTGGGTGGACTATCAGTGAGGACAGCCGTTTGAGCTCTGCATTTCAGCGAGACAATCCATGATTTCACGGCTTCGCTGAGTGAAATCCTGTGGTATGCCCTAGAAAACAGAGGCGTCGTACTCGCCAAGAGTGGACTTATAGGGAATAATTATCCGGCAGTGTCGTGGGGACAGGAAGGAGGAGAGAATGGAGGGAGGTACGCTCTTGTCTGTGCCTTAGTATGCAAGTTGTTTGCAGGAAGTATGTGCTTCTTTCACCATGATGTCCTAGAAGGGCCAACTCCTCCAATTATATTACACAATACACACACACACTCCATAATACCATCCCATACGCAGCACATATGCACACCTCTCACGCGCCCACCACACACACTACACGCATGCAAACCATTACACTTCCACACGTCACACACACAAAAACCACCGCGCGCACAAGCGATCACATAAATTATGCGCACACTAATGCACACAGGCACATGCACACCGTGCACAACATATTCATATACTCCGCTCGCACACACTTACACACACCAGGGCCGCAGTGCGCCCCGCGCCCCCCGTCCGCGGCGTACCACATTATGCCTAATTTACAAACAAACAAAAATGCCACGTACAAGACACACACACAGACACAGACAACAGACAGAGAGAGAGAGTGGAGAGAGAGAGAGAGAGAGAGATCGGAAGAGAGAGATAGAGAGAGAGAGAGAGGAGAGACGGGATAGTGGACAGATACAGAGGGAGAGGAGAGACGAGACAGAGATAATGACAGAGAGAGAGAAAGAGCGACAGGGGGAAAGTGGACAGAAAGAAGCAGAAGCAATTGATTACAAAATAGAGACGAAGATGTGGAGAGGACCGGTAGCCGATTTTAGAGGACAGACAGACAGGACCGAGACCGAGCCAGACAGACAGGACAGACAGAGATAGAAACAGAGAGGACAGAGACCTGACCGAGACGGGCACGGAGGGGGCGAAACGACGGACCGCCAGCCAGTACCCCAACACAGACGAGAGCCAACGAGAGCTCCACCTAACCTACCTCTAACTGCTTTCCTGACAATCCCCTTCACCAGTGGCTGTTTCCGACAGGTCTGGGAGTGAGGTGCTGCACCAGACAGAGGACCCTGAGGAACCAGGAAGAGGATGCACCATGCACAAAGAGCCCAGATCAACCACAGCCACAGCCCAGGGCTGATTGTCTTGACTTCTGAACAGTGGCTGGGGACGTCAGCGATCACTTAGACCTTGTTTCCAGAAAACCCACGCAGGAGAGGGTTGCAGGGCAACGCCCACGACAATAGGATCGGGCTGATAGCCGCATGGTGATTACTTGAGGTTTAAATAAAAAGAAATGACAAGTATATAGTTGCTAAAGAAAAAAATACCCGTATTCTTTCGCAGATAAGACTCCCGCCTCCAAATTTATTCAAATTCGATTTGGTTATATTATTTGTCACTGCGCATCGACTTAGTACTGGCAATGCACCAATCTGCTTAATGCTAGTAACGGCAAACGCCAAGTACTGGTAAACGTTGAGACAGCAAATTGAAAGCGATTCGGTTATGAAACGGCGGAGTTATAA
>CM065708.1:41561725-41569225 GCA_017654935.2 Phymorhynchus buccinoides
ATGGTAAAAATCTTGTGTAAAATAACAAAAATAATAATGTTCTAAAATTACAATCCCTCGAAGAGAGTAGAAGAGATGGGATGCCATGTTGGTGGATCCAGTGAAGGATTCAATAAGGGAGGTCATAGAAATCGTAGTAAACACCAACATACTCCCGGTGAGGAGGAATGTAGAGAGGTGTGCCTGGATCAGGTAGACTGATGCGCTTTCCTTCTTCCAAGTATAATATAAACGTACAAGAATTGAAGAAGAAAAAACAACCACACCATTAAACTTTCCTTATATATATATACACAGAGACACACAACCGAACAACTATCATACTATCGATTCACTATCGACTCGCCAAAAAGTATTCAAACAAAGACGCTATGCAAAGCTGCCCACCTGTTCGATGGCTTGCAAGGTCTGCAGCGTGATGAGGTTATGCGGGTTATTCCAAGGGAGAAAAACGGTGGTGTTAGCGATCGTGACGTCATCAGTGGTGGTGGTGGGCATGACGTCACCTGGACAGCACGCCGTCACGCCGTTCGTGACGTCACTCGTAGCGGTGGTAACGTTGTCAAACATGACGTTGTTGACGTCATTGTTGCAGACGCAGGGGGCTGGGTGGAGAGTGGGGTGCTGTATGATGAGGTTCGATGTCGGCTGCGACCAGTTCAACGGGTCAGCCATTTTGACTGGGGGAAAAAAATAATATTATTTATTAAGCGAGAAAATATTTTGGCATGCCATGCCAAGTTTCTTTGTCTGCATTTAATTGCACCCCCCACCCCCCACCACCACCCTAGAAAATGTGGTGACCATTAAATTTGTTGTTGCATTCTCAAGTTCAAACGTAAGGGAGATAATTTATTGACAGAGCAGAGATATGTACACGTTAATATTATTGACGACATAGTTCTATTTCCCCATGGCAACACAGTGATAGCCCACTCTGAACATGACTTAAGGTCTGTGTACACGTTAACACTATTCACGTTATATTTCTATTTCCCCATGGCAACATAGTGGGCTACCACTGTGTTGCCATGGGGAAATAGAAATATCTCGTTAATAATGTTAACGTGTACACAGACCTTTTTACATCTCACTGTGTTGCCATGGGGAAATAGAAATATTTTGTGAATTGTGTTAACGTGTACACAGACCTCAACACATTGCTTTTTCCAGTGTTAGAATTATCTCCTCTTATGAAAACAAAATAATATTCTTTTTTTTTCCCAGTCAAATCTGTCCATTTGGTTTTTAACAATAAAATAAATATATTTTTTATTTCAAAAACCGGTAGCCCTGGATTTTAATATTAGAGGGGTTGAATCTAGGTCAAGATTCAATACAAGATTCTTAACAAACAAATTTTATATCACTACACCTATTTTATAAATCATCAACTATCATATTATGAATCATTGTTCTAAAATCATTTCAATGCAAATTTTTATATAATTTGCTAATTAGAGAATGCCCGCAGCGCTGCCATTGTCTTTGTGTTGTTCATGGCTTTGTATCTGTGTCTACGTCCGTTTTGTGTTTGTTTTCTTGTTTGTTTTTCCCTTATATCTCACTAACACAAATGTCCCATATGTGTCTGCCCAGGCCGGGAGGACGTAAAGCCTTATATTTCATTCATAAATCGACACATGCACACGCACACACAAACATAACCAATTATATACGCATCCTCACAGCCTACACAGAGAAACCCACACCTATAAACACCTAATACATGCGCACGCGCATAGTTAGCGCGCATACCATCACACACACACAAACGTAGTCTCTCACTCTATTTAGGGGTTGGGGTTAATAGGTTAGGGGATGAGTAGGGGGTCCTCGTCTCACACCCACACCCACACCACTCACACCCCGCCCCCCCCCCCCCCACCCTTCCTCCCTCCCTACACACACACACACTCACACGCATTTACACACACAACAACACAACACACACACACACATATTCACACACACTACACACACACACACTCACACACACTGGCGCAATAAAGGGAGCTAATTCATTGATAAAGGAAGCAACTCCATTGGCTTCTTTCAGTCAAGGACTTAGCTCCCTTTTTAAAGGACGAAGACATAATAACATTACTATTGGTATGTCAGTCCGTCAATTCACCAAAGAGGAAATACTGGTTAGGTGAAAGTATTCATCCAAAGGAACTTTCTGGTTCGGTTGTTGACTATCATACATCTGTATTGCTACTAATTCGGGACTTTCTTGGTGTTGCACTGCCTCCCACCATCTTTATATTTACTAATGTCCCGTATGTGTCTGTTTCAGACCAGAGGACGTTAATCCGATGTTCCTTCCTTTCCGACTCTGGTGTGATCATGTTCTTTGCGTTCTCACTCAGAGTCTGAAATATTCCAGAAATGAAAAGTACAAAGAAGAAAACAAGCAACAAATACCTTGGGGAAATTGTTACAACAACTTACTGATCCAATGCAGCAGTGAACACAGTTCACGAGGCAGAAACAACAGCCCCAGACACTACTTCAACCTCAGTAGGGGTTGACAAAGACCAGCAGTGAACGCAGTTCACAAGGCAGAAACAACAGCCCCAGACACTACTTCAACCTCAGTAGGGGTTGACAAAGGCCAGCAGTGAACACAGTTCACAAGGCAGAAACAACAGCCCCAGACACTACTTCAACCTCAGTAGGGGTTGACAAAGGCCAGCAGTGAACGCAGTTCACAAGGCAGAAACAACAGCCCCAGACACTACTTCAACCTCAGTAGGGGTTGACAAAGACCAGCAGTGAACGCAGTTCACAAGGCAGAAACAACAGCCCCAGACACTACTTCAACCTCAGTAGGGGTTGACAAAGACCAGCAGTGAACACAGTTCACGAGGCAGAAACAACAGCCCCAGACACTACTTCAACCTCAGTAGGGGTTGACAAAGACCAGCAGTGAACACAGTTCACGAGGCAGAGACAACAGCCCCCAGATTTCAACCTCAGTAGGGGTTGACAAAGACCAGCAGTGAACACAGTTCACGAGGCAGAGACAACAGCCCCCAGATTTCAACCTCAGTAGGGTTGACAAAGGCCAGCAGTGAACACAGTTCACGAGGCAGAGACAACAGCCCCCAGACTTCAACCTCAGTAGGGCTGACAAAGTCAAAAAGTTTATTTCAAACCCCCCAGGGGGCACATGAAAATTTGTACACCTCACAATGTAACCAATACAATAGCACCATTCGCTTATAATCAATAAAGACAGAAACACAACGGCATAACATGGCATACAAAGGCATATAAACTGTCACACACAACCTAACATCCGCACACATAGCACCAGTTTACTGAACACCAAAAAGTTGAGCTTAACCTATGAAATGGGCTATAACTCGAGAAGTAGCGGAAACGGGTATGTCTACGTTTTAGAAAGCTTTCAAAACGATTTTTATGAAACAAGCTAAGCGGTTGAGAATTCGACTGTTTCTTGTTTGAAATAAAGAGTGGACCTTTATAGCATTTGGTCTTTTCTGGTAATAATTTGACATATCTTTTCCTTACATCCTGAAAAGCAGGACATTCAAAAATGTAATGGAAATTCGTCACCCAGCACACGAAGATCGCACTTAGAACAGAATCTTTCATTATGCGGAATGTTTTGAATTCTGCCTGTTTGTATTGTTAGTTTATGGTTCAACGTTCTAAATTTCACAAATAAAATTGCTAAGTTTTCTGGTAAAATGTTTAGATACTGCTGACCGAAAACAATAGGCCTCCATGGCGCTAGAAAAGTGAAACTGTTTTAAGACCCACCCGTACAGTCACACCTCTATTTGAAGACTTTTAAACGCTCATAACAAATGGGTCTAAACTGGAGGGGTCTTATAACAGAGGTCAGTTTTATGCATGAAATATAGTAAGCCACATTAATCCGTTCCGCAAAAAACAAAATCAATCTTAAATGAGAGGAGGTCGCTTACCAGAGGGTCTTATAATAGAGGTTTGACTGTATCTGACTACAGACTACTTTGGCTTTGTGTAGTTTCTCTGCTCTGTTTTGATCGGTCATTTTCGGTGAATGCCTAACATGTTTAAAAAGATAAAGAATACACACTTAGTCTCCGTACAGAATTCTCTGTGAAACAAATCATGACACTCTTGGAACTATGTCTCACAAGCACCTATTTCAGGTACAAGGGAGACTTCTACCAACAAACTCAAGGAGCAGCCATGGGCTCACCGGTTTCCCCAGTGGTGGCCAACTTGTACATGGAGCACTTTGAGAAAGAAACTCTCGAGTCGGCTCAGAATCCACCCTCCCTATGGTACAGATATGTTGATGACACATTCAGCAGCATAGCAGAATCGGAGAAGGACAACTTCACGGAACATCTCAACGCCATCAACCCCAGCATCCAGTTCACCAGTGAAACTGAACAAAACCAGCAAATTCCTTTCCTCGATGTCAGGGTCCTCAAAAGTGAGGAGGGAACTATGGTAACATCTGTGTACCGGAAACCTACCAACACTGACCAGTATCTAAATTTTGACTCCAACCATCCACTACAGCATAAACGGTTAGTAGCCAGAACCCTGTTACATAGAGCAAAGACGCACTGTTCTACAGAAGAGAGCAAGCGAAAAGAAGAACTGCATGTCAAAAACGCCCTCAGGACCAATGGTTGCCCTTCATGGATTTTCAACACCCCCAAGCAGAAACAGAAACAACCAAATGAGAGGAAACCCACTACCATCAGCATGCCATATGTAAAGGGGATGTCAGAACGTCTTGCAAGAACATTCAATCAGCAAACAACGTTGAAGCCTCTAACTGTCATAATCCAAACAAGGAAAACAAACTTTGAAGCCTCTAACTGTCATATTTTTTCTTGTTCTTTTCTGCGAAAAAAAAGATTTAATGTAAAAACATAATAATACTAATGAAAGATCGTGCGACTTTTGAGGGAGTAATAACGACCTCGCCTTCATACATACGAAGCTAATATTATGATTATGATTATTATTAATATTATGATTATTATTATTATTATTATTATTATGTGTGTGCGTGAGTCATGCACACATGCTCGCGCGTGCGCACGCGTACACACACAAGCGCACATACAAACACAAATGCACACACGCCAGTGAGCAAGCGCGCGCACGCACACACATACATACACACACATATGAGTAAATAAAAAGCATGTATGCTTGCTTATTCAATGTACATCTTTACATAAAATTTTAACTTTGACTTTGACACATACACACACGCACATAGAGCCTACGAATATGCGTCATGAACACATCGTGCAGAGAAAATAATGTGCGCGCATACACATACACACAAACGCACACTCACACACACACTCACACAAACGCACGTAGGCCTACACTTATTCATCCTTTCAAAGCAAACGGTTGTGGCGCCAGACCAGGTCGACTGAGGTATGTCAAAATAGAGCCCTCGGCGAACCCTCGATTTGTACCCTGTTCAATTAATCTTAATAGCGCCGAAAATAATGGTTTCTTTGGATTCTAGTATTACAGCATCCATCATGGAGTTAAGCCTACCAATCGACCAGTTCTGCTGGGTTTGAACAAAGAAAACAGGCTAAGAAGACCGGTAACTGGAACAACTACAGATTCTGCCAGAAGGAATGCAGAAGGGAATACATCAACGCCACATTTGAAGAAGGCCTCAAGGAGAACAGCTCCAAGCCATTCTGGCGATATGTTAAAGCAAGACGCCAGGACAGCATCGGAGTAGCACCCCTGAAGAAAGGCCCCACTCTTCATAGCGACACTATCTCAAAAGACCGACTCCTCCTACAGCAGTTCTGTTCAGTCTTCACGAGAGAAGAAGATGCAGCGCTACCGGCAATGGATGGACCAGCCTTCCCGACCATAGAAAACCTGTCGGTTGAAGTCAATGGCGTCCTAAAACTGCTGCGTAATTTAAATCCTTCCAAATCCTCAGGCCCTGACGGCATGCCGAACAGAGTGCTCACGACCTGCGTGGAGTCCGTGGCCCTTCCACTTACTGCCATCTTCAACCACTCTTTACAGACTGGTCAACTCCCATCAGATTGGCGCTCAGCAAACATCGCTGCATTGTTCAAGAAGGGCGACAGGAACCGAGCAGAGAATTACAGACCAGTTTCGCTGACCTCAGTGGCCTGCAACCTGCTCGAGCACATCATCTGTCGGCAGCTTCGGAATCATCTAGAGAAGTATGGAATCCTGACGGATAAAAATCACGGCTTCAGGTCTGGATACTCTTGCGAAACGCAACTTCTCACCACATTTAATGACCTCCTTGAGTCCTACGACACCGGAAAGCAGACAGACGTTGCTGTACTGGACTTCAGTAAAGCTTTTGACACGGTCCCCCACAGCAAACTATTGCACAGAATGGACCAATACGGTGTTAGAGGCTCAATCCACACATGGCTCCGCAACTTCCTGAGTGGTAGAAAGATGAGGTTGGTACTGGAAGGCGAGACATCTGAAGAAGCAGCAGTCGAATCCGGCGTTCCCCAAGGCACTGTATTGGGTCCCTTACTCTTTCTCTGCCACATCAATGATCTACCAGATTCATTGAGCTCCACAGTACCACTCTTCGCCGATGATTGTTTGCTGTACCACAAAATACAAAGCTTCCAAGACCACCTGACTCTACAGGCAGAACTCAAGAAACTGGAAGATTGGGCTCGAAAGTGGGGCATGTGATTTAACGCACAGAAGTGCTACATGCTTTCCTTCAGAAACACATCGTCCTACCTCTACAGCTTGAACGGAGTCTTCCTGAAACAAGTCAATGAGACCCCTTACCTTGGAGTTCAGATTTCAAGCGACCTGAAGTGGTCTTCCCACATCTCGAGCATATGCCGTAAAGCTGGATCGACCCTAGGATTCGTCCGCCGGAATCTCCGGAATTGTCCTAGAGAATGCAGACGCCTGACGTAGATGGCATTGGTCCGATCCAGACTGGAGTACAGTGCGACGGTGTGGGATCCGTACCAGAAACAGGACATGGAAAGGCTGGAGAGAGTTCAGCGCCAAGCAGCACGCTTTGTAGCCAGGGACTACAAGTCCATGAAACCAGGCTGCGTGAGTGACATGCTCAGGACACTAGACCTGCCTCCCCTGGAGGAAAGACGCAGGCATCAACGCCTCAGCCTCTTCAATAAGATTGCTGAGGCCTTGTTCCAGCTCTCCCAGCAGACAAGTTCCTTACCCCGGTCTCCACAAATCATCGCAGGATCAAGCCGACCAGATTCAAGGGGTTCCAAATCACTAACATCTTGGAAAGACAGGCCGTAAACCATTCACGTGGATTTTGTGTCCCAGAAGGGAGAACCTCCTTCTTCGTCAGGACTGCCACGGAGTGGAACCAACTAAGTGAGGCTATTGTCACCGCAGGCTCCGTCAGCGCATTTACATCAGTGCTGACCAGATCACCATATCAGCCTGCGTCCACTGACCACTAGATCATTAGTTGTTGTGTTTTTTGTG
>CM065708.1:41572599-41595758 GCA_017654935.2 Phymorhynchus buccinoides
GCCCTTCTTTGTAAGCCTTTAAACATTACCCTCCAGATTAGAAGACCTCATTTTGGATGCTTTTTTGAAGGTCCTATAAAGGAGGTCCACTGTAGTATGTAAATTAGACTAAACTCCCCAAACGATTGGCGCTTAGCCTAATTTACATACGCACCTACTACTATGCTCCCGTGTTTGGACTGTGTCAACGACACACTCAATGATCGTCACCCCTGGATGAATTTGTTGGTTATCTTCGTGCTGACTATCTTCACAACAGATTCAACACAGGCTTAAGGCAATTATGCTACAGAGAACACCTACCCCACCAGGCTGCCCTGTAGCCTGCATCGGGATGAAAGGGACTTTAAGCAATTATGTCCTATATATAGCTACACTACCTACCCCATCATGTTGCCTGTAGCCTGCGGCAGGCTGAACCCAGGCTTAAGGCATTATCGCTACAGGAGACACCTACCCCATCAGGCTGCCTGTAGCTGCGGCAGGCTGAACCAGCTAGGGCAATTATGCTAAGGGGAACACCTACCAATCCAAGGCTCCTGTAAGCCTGCGGCGGCTGAACACAGGCTTAGGGCAATTAATGCTACAGGAGACACCTACCCCATCAGGCTGCCTGTACCTGCGGCAGGCTGAAACACAGGCTTAAGGCAATTATGCTAACAGAGACACCTACCCCATCAGGCTGCCTGTATCCTGCATCAGGCTGAAAATGGACTTTAAGGCAATTGTTCTATAAGCTACACCTACCCCATCAGGCGCCTGTATCCTCGGCAGGCTGAAACCAGGCTCAAGGCATTATGCGATAGCCACACTACCCCTATCAGGCTGCCTGTAGCCTGCCGCGAGGCTGAACACAGGCTTAAGGCAAGTTTTATGCTACAGGAGACACCTACCCCATCAGCTTCCTGTTAGCTCTGCCGACTGAACACAGGCTTAATGGCAATTTATGCCTACAGGTGAGACACCTACCCATCAGCTGCCTGTAGCCGCGGCTTGAACAAATTATGCTACAGGGGACACCTACCCCATCAGGCTGCCTGCAGCCTGCGGCAGGCTGAACACAGGCTTAAGGCAATTATGCTACAGGGGACACCTACCCCATCAGGCTGCCTGTAGCCTGCGGCAGGCTGAACACACGCTCAAGGCAATTATGCTACAGGGGACACCTACCCCATCAGGCTGCCTGTAGCCTGCGGCAGGCTGAACACAGGCTTAAGGCAATTATGCTACAGGGGACACCTACCCCATCAGGCTGCCTGCAGCCTGCGGCAGGCTGAACACACGCTCAAGGCAATTATGCTACAGGAGACACCTACCCCATCAGGCTGCCTGTAGCCTGCGGCAGGCTGAACACAGGCTTAAGGCAATTATGCTACAGGAGACACCTACCCCATCAGGCTGCCTGCAGCCTGCGGCAGGCTGAACACAGGCTTAAGGCAATTATGCTACAGGAGACACCTACCCCATCAGGCTGCCTGCAGCCTGCGGCAGGCTGAACACAGGCTTAAGGCAATTATGCTACAGGAGACACCTACCCCATCAGGCTGCCTGTAGCCTGCGGCAGGCTGAACACAGGCTTAAGGCAATTATGCTACAGGAGACACCTACCCCATCAGGCTGCCTGCAGCCTGCGGCAGGCTGAACACAGGCTTAAGGCAATTATGCTACAGGAGACACCTACCCCATCAGGCTGCCTGTAGCCTGCGGCAGGCTGAACACGGTCTTTGAGCTGGTTGCAGATGACGATGGTCTGGATCTCTTGGATCTCTTGGATGTGCCCGATGTCTACATAAAGACAAACAAAAATAAACAATTGAATACTGGGAAAATAATGTTCTCTCCTGGATGTGCCCAACGTCTACATGAACACACAAAATAAACATAAATAATAAGCCCTTTCGCCACCAGCCATTTTTCAGCCACAAAATACCATTCAACTTAACCTGGGACGGTATTCACGTTGAGATAGCATGAGACTTAGCATGATGCTAACTTAGAAGCTCTTCAATGTCCTATAGGATTTAATAGGACTTTGGGAAGAGCTTCTAAGTTAGCCCATGATGCTTAAGTCTCATGCTATCTCAACGTGAATCAGGTCCCAGGGTAGAGAGAAAACAATATCTGCAATACTGAGAATTCCTCTGTGACATGTTTAACATTAGGCCTATCCTTACCTCCCATAATTAAGAAAATAGGGTTTTTGGATAACATGTCCTGATTTGATGCGTTTTAGTGATATGGGTGTTGAATCATTGTGGTGTCAAAATGTTTTTATACATTGGCGGCGAAAGGGTTAATTAATACTGGGAAAAGAATTTCTGTCTTGTGGTGCAGTGTGGACACATATTTAGTGTCAGCATTGAAGGAATGTTGGGTCATTTTCTACAATTTTGTACCATATTTTTGGGACTATAAGGCGCAACCTTATCGTATAAGGCACCCCCCCCCCCCCCCCCCCCCCCCCCACCCCCCCCCAAACACACACACACACTTTTAACCCCAAATGGCAGATGATGTAATTTATATTTTCTTACTATTTTATTAGTCATATTATAAGGCTCAGGGGGCTGAGTCTTTGGAAAAAGTGTCGCCTTATAGTGCCGCAAACTATGTTACATCAAGTTGCATCCCTTTCATTGCTTCATTGCATTCTCCCTCTCTCTGTTTCTCTCTCTGTGTCTCTTCCTATTGTTCAGACTTTCAGCTTGCTAGGGGACAAGGGCCCATATTCATAAAACATTGACCCCTCATTTTGCAGGGGTCATATGGCCCGTGAAGTATCAAAGCAATCCGAAGCTCTGGACATTGTCATTGTGACTAAAATTGCTCTCAGGAATTACATTTTTTGTAGTTTTCAAAACTACTTATGTGAAAGACTCTTCTTCTCCAGCTCAAATTGTCTATTACTCTGTGAGCATGCACACACGCAAGCAGCGCATGCACACACACACCACAGCACAGCATTAGCAACAAACACACACACCACAGCACTCCCCGCACACACACACCACAACACACACACATACACACCACACAACACAACACACTACACACACACCCACTCATGTTTTTTCGTCTAATATCACTTACAAGTGCAACAGATGTTAAATTCAAGAACCTAACAAAACACTCAGGTCATCATTGATTACAGTTCACACCAATACCCACCTCCTGTTGTTGGCCGTCCGCATCATCACCACCAGCACCATCTCCATCATCATCACCGTCATCAATTGTTATATCTCAGTAGTAACGCCACGTCGGCTGTTGGTGATCATCTTCCTTTCGCTCCGCCATCAGAGCGGTCAAGTCCGTCCCATATTCCCAGGTACGGAGGTGCTGGCCTGCTTTTCTCTTTTCCATGCGCCGACCCTGATCCTGTAAAAATCATCTTTATCATCATAATAATCATCATCATCAATCACCATTATCATCATCATCATCATCATCATCACTATCACCACCATTATCATCATCATCATCATCATTGTCATCTCATTATCGCATATTATCACCATTGTCATCATCATCATCATCATCCTCATCCTCACCATTGTCATCATCATCATCACCATTATCATCACCACCTTCATCATCATCATCGTTATCACCATTGTCATCATCACCACCATTGTCGTGATCATCACCATTGTCATCATCATAATCACCATTGTCATCGTCGTCATCGAATTATCCCATCATAGTCGTCATTGGCTCCATCATCACCATTGTCATCGTCACATCATTGTCCTCAATCATTATCGTCATTGTCATCATCATCACCATTGTCATCATTAGTGTAGAGTGGCACAGCGGTAACGCAATCGTTTCGTGTCAAGTAAACCCGAGTTCGAGCCTGGGTACAGGGGATTTTTTCTTCTCCCCTTGCACTAGGCCTTACGGTCTGAACGTGGATTATTTCGAATGAGACGAAAAACCGAGATCATGTGTGCCCATGCACTCAGCCCGTTACATCAATCCCAGAGGCAACGAAAAAGTTGTCATTTTGGTCAAAATTTACCCCCCACCCCACCTTTTTCCTTCCTCATCAATCAAACAAAAGATCGCATGCAAAAAAAACAGAAAAAAACCATTGGGTCCACTGGCCTCTGCTTGTGACACACGCTCTCCCCAGGTGGGAGCAACCTGAATTTCACAAAGGCGCCTCTGTGACTATAAAGTACCTAATAATAATAACAATTATCATCCCCACTGTCATCATCATCAAAATCATCAAGCATGTCATAAGTGTATTCCTACGGACGCAAGTGTGTTGGCCTGCTTTTCTCTTTTCCATTCGCCGTTGCTGACTGTCAGAAACCATCATCATCATCACCATCACCACCACTGTCATCATCACCATCACCACCACTGTCATCATCGTTATTGTCAAAATCATTATACATGTCATAAGTGTATATTCCCAGGAATGCACACGCTTGCCTCCTTTTCTTTCCATGTGCCGTCATTGACTATTTTCGTTTAGAAATCCTCCTCCTCCTCCTCATCCTCATCACATCACCATTGTTGTCATTATCACCAATATCTTCATCATCATCATCACTATTGTCGTCATCACCATTATCATCATCAACGTCATTATCAGAATATCAATGGACAACTACTCTAACCTATCAGTCTCCTTTCCCTTTACAAGAATAATAATAAGAAGACAACGACAACAATGAGAAGAAGAAGAAGAAGAAGAAGAAGAAGAAGAAGAAGAAGAAGACAAAAAGGAAGAAGAAGATGAAGAAGAAAGAAGAAGAAGAAGAAGAAGAAGACAAAAAGGAAGAAGATGAAGAAGAAGAAGAAGAAGAAGAAGAAGAGAAAAAGGAAGAAGAAGATGAAGAAGAAGAAGAAGAAGAAGAAGAAGAAGACAGTAGGAAGAGGTGGAGAAGAAGAAGAAGATGAAAGAAGAAGAAGTAAAGAAGACAAAAAGGAAGAAGAAGAAGAAGAAGAAGGACAAAAGGAAGAAGAAGATGAAGAAGTAAAGAAGAAGAAGAAGAAGAAAGAGAAGAAGAAGAAGAAGAAGAAGAACAAAAAAGGAGAGAAGAAGATGAAGAAGAGATGAAGAAGAAGAAGAAGAAAGAAGAAGAAGAAGAAGAAGACGAAAAGGAAGAAGAAGAAGAAGACGAAGAAGAAGACATAAAGACAAATAAGAAGAAGAAGATGAAGAAGAAGAAGAAGAAGCAAGAAGAAGAAGAAGAAGAAGAAGAAGAAGACCAAAAAGGAAGAAGATGAAGAAGAAGAAGAAGAAGAAGAAGAAGAAGAAGAAGAAGAAGAAGTGGAAGAAGAAAAGAAGAAGAAGAAGAAGAAGAAGAAGAAGAAGAAGAAAAAGAAGAAGAAGAAGAGGAAGAAGGAAGAAGAAGAAGAAGAAGAATGTGGAAGAGGAGGAAGAAGAAGAAAAAAGAAGAAGAAGAAGAAGAAAGAGAAAAAGAAAAAGAAGAAGAAGAAGAAGAAGAACGAAGAAGAAGAAGAAGAAGAAGAAGAAAGGGAAGAAGAGAAGAACTCACTAATATAGAAGACTCCTGGATTTCTTGTTGCACTGAATCCAGTTGATGTCATAACCCTGATCTCTCAAAAGAAGCAGACAATACAAAGGAGAGAAACACTCACTAACACATGAGGCTTCTGAACTTCTTGTCGGATGCCCTGCTCTCATGGTGAACTCACTTTCACATTTCTGATCCTGTCTATGCCTTGGTGCGTTCGGGTCAAAGTCATGGGGATCAGTGTGTCCTGGTGATCTGTCGTGGGACGGTCGTGGTGGCTCCCTCGGAGGAGGACCTCAATCACGCTGGCTCCGCGACTAAGACGTTATTGTCGTCAGTAGGGAGCTTAGTAGGTGGTGTCCTGCATATGTTAGCTCAGAACAGGCTCCACTGAACTCCACCGAAGTGACTCAGCAGAAGTGCAGTGTCTCCTCGGTTGGTTGCCTCCTGACAGCCTAACACAGATTCGCTCCCCTTGGACTGCTGATTTCGGATTCTGTGACCTGACAAGCCAGGGTGTGGCTGCGATTTGGGACTCGGAATGAGCGGCATGGGAGCGATACCCCTGTACAGCCCAGAAAGATGGGACAGCAAAAAAGAAAAAAAAAAGGTAGAGAAGTACTCACTAATACATGAGGCCCCTGAACTTCTTGTCGCACTGGATCCAGTTGATGTCGTAGCCCTGATCCCTCATGTCCTGAGCCACCATCTTCCACGCCTGCTTCTTCTGGATCTGGGAGTTGTGGAAGGAGCCCAGGAACTTACGATACGTCGAGATCAGCAGCTTCACCGATTTGATGGAAGCGAACGTGCCTAGAAAACAGCACACATGGTGTCCATAAACATACAATGAAGTGGAAGGAGCCCAGGAATTTATCATACGTCCAGATCAGCAGCTTGACTGATTTGATGGAGGCCAACGTACCTGGAAAATAATATGATGTCATAAACATACCATGATGTGGAAGTTGTGGAACAAAGTTATAACATATTCACACGAACAATTTGTAAGCAGTGTCTTCATACTATTGTAACTTATATAAAGATACTGATGTGTTCAAACTTGACACACGTCGATCATGTGTTCACACTAACTTGACACACATGCCGATGTGTTCACACTAACTTGACACGCATGTCGATAATGTGTTCACACTAACTTGACACACATGTTGATAATGTGTTCACACTAACTTGACACGCATGTCGATAATGTGTTCACACTAACTTGACACACATGTCGATAATGTGTTCACACTAACTTGACACACATGTTCGATAATGTGTTCACACTAACTTGACACACATGTTGATAATGTGTTCACACTAACTTGACACACATGTTGATAATGTGTTCACACTAACTTGACACGCATGTTGATAATGTGTTCACACTGACTTGACACGCATGTCGATAATGTGTTCACATTAACTTGACACACATGTCGATAATGTGTTCACACTAAACTTGACACACATGTCGATAATGTGTTCACACTAACTTGACACACATGTCGATAATGTGTTCACACTAACTTGACACACATGTTGATAATGTGTTCACACTAACTTGACACGCATGTCGATAATGTGTTCACACTGACTTGACACGCATGTCGATAATGTGTTCACACTAACTTGACACACATGTCGATAATGTGTTCACTGCTTGACACACGTCAATAATGCGTTCACACTAACTTGACACACATGTCGATAATGTGTTCAAGCTTGACACACGTCAATAATGCGTTCACACTAATTTGACACGCATGTCGATAATGTGTTCACACTGACTTGACACACATGTTGATAATGTGTTCACACTAACTTGACACGCATGTCGATAATGTGTTCACACTGACTTGACACACATGTCGATAATGTGTTCACACTGACTTGACACACATCAACTGAATGTGTTCACACTAACTTGACACACATGTTGATAATGTGTTCACACTAACTTGACACACATGTCGATAATGTGTTCACACTGACTTGACACACATGTTGATAATGTGTTCACACTAACATGACACACACATCGATAATGTGTTCACACTGACTTGACACACATGTTGATAATGTGTTCACACTGACTTGACACGCATGTTGATAATGTGTTCACACTGACTTGACACGCATGTTGATAATGTGTTCACACTGACTTGACACGCATGTTGATAATGTGTTCACACTGACTTGACACACATCGACAATGTGTTCACACTGACTTGACACGCATGTTGATAATGTGTTCACACTGACATGACTCACATCGATAATGTGTTCACACTGACTTGACACGCATGTCGATAATGTGTTCACACTGACTTGACACACACTCTCGATAATGTGTTCACACTGACTTGACACGCATGTTGATAATGTGTTCACACTGACTTGACACACATGTCGATAATGTGTTCACACTGACTTGACACAGATAATGTGTTCACACTAACTTGACACACAGATAATGTGTTCACACTGACTTGACACAGATAATGTGTTCACACTGACTTGACACAGATAATGTGTTCACACTAACTTGACACAGATAATGTGTTCACACTGACTTGACACAGATAATGTGTTCACACTGACTTGACACAGATAATGTGTTCACACTAACTTGACACAGATAATGTGTTCACACTAACTTGACACAGATAATGTGTTCACACTAACTTGACACAGATAATGTGTTCACACTGACTTGACACAGATAATTGTGTTCACACTGACTTGACACAGATAATGTGTTCACACTCACACTAACTTGACACAGATAATGTGTTCACACTAACTTGACACAGATAATGTGTTCACACTGACTTGACACAGATAATGTGTTCACACTGACTTGACACAGATAATGTGTTCACACTAACTTGACACAGATAATTTGTTCACACTAACTTGACACAGATAATTTGTTCACACTAACTTGACACAGATAATTTGTTCACACTAACTTGACACAGATAATGTGTTCACACTAACTTGACACAGATAATGTGTTCACACTAACTTGACACGCATGTTGATAATGTGTTCACACTGACTTGACACAGATAATGTGTTCACACTGACATGGCAACAGAATTTTCATTGACATGTGTTTACTGACATAGTCAAATGTGTCATCCACACGTCTTTAAAAAAATCTCACCTTGCAATAAGTTTTCTTCTTCCAGCGTTCTGTCTGCATCGCCTGCATTGTCCCTGTCTGCTCCTTTAGTCTGTGAACAGAACACCATTGACAGTGTCACTGACACTACGGCATGTCAGTCGTCAGTTGGGGCAGTGGGTGGATGCCTCGTGCCTTCATACGGGGAGCTGGACGACCCCACCCCCTCCACGAGTCTCTCTCCCCATGGGGATACCGGGGGTGTCTTTTTGTAAAAATAGTTCCCTCACCTTCTGGAAGTTCTGTGCTTGTAACTTCCTCTAATCTGCCACTCTCTTTGACTCTGCCTTTTCACTTTGCTTTCTATCATTTACTATTTTTCTGACTTATTGGCCCATTCTCCTGCCTTTAAAAAAAAAAATCTTCCAAATAATTTTTCTCCTTTGAGCTCCTCCGAAATCAGAATGTGTCGGCTGTACGCAGCGGGGAGACCAGTTAAAACTGAAAACATATGTACCTTACCCATTATGGCTAAAGCCTGGGAATGCAGAAGAAGAAAAAGAAGTCGTTAGTCACTCAATGTCACAGTGTCACTGACAGTACTGCATGTCAGTAGTTAGTCACTCAATGTTACAGTGTCACTGACAGTACTGCATGTCAGTGGTTAGTCATTCAATGTCACAGTGTCACTGACAGTACTGCATGTCAGTAGTTAGTCACTCAATGTTACAGTGTCACTGACAGTACTGCATGTCAGTAGTTAGTCACTCAATGTTACAGTGTCACTGACAGTACTGCATGTCAGTGGTTAGTCATTCAATGTCACAGTGTCACTGACAGTACTGCATGTCAGTAGTTAGTCACTCAATGTTACAGTGTCACTGACAGTACTGCATGTCAGTAGTTAGTCACTCAATGTTACAGTGTCACTGACAGTACTGCATGTCAGTAGTTAGTCACTCAATGTTACAGTGTCACTGACAGTACTGCATGTCAGTGGTTAGTCATTCAATGTCACAGTGTCACTGACAGTACTGCATGTCAGTGGTTAGTCATTCAATGTCACAGTGACACTGACAGTACTGCACGTCAGTGGTTAGTCATTCAATGTCACAGTGTCACTGACAGTACTGCACATCAGTGGTTAGTCATGCAATGTCACAGTGTCACTGACAGTACAACACATCAGTGGCTTGTCATTCAATGTCACAGTGTCACTGACAGTACAACACCTCAATGGTTAGTCATTCAATGTCACAGTGTCACTGACAGTACAACACATCAGTGGTTAGTCATTCAATGTCACAGTGTCACTGACAGTACAACACATCAGTGGTTAGTCATTCAATGTCACAGTGTCACTGACAGTACAACACATCAGTGGCTTGTCATTCAATGTCACAGTGTCACTGACAGTACAACACATCAATGGTTAGTCATTCAATGTCACAGTGTCACTGACAGTACAACACATCAGTGGTTAGTCATTCAATGTCACAGTGTCACTGACAGTACTGCACGTCAGTGGTTAGTCATTCAATGTCACAGTGACACTGACAGTACTGCACGTCAGTGGTTAGTCATTCAATGTCACAGTGTCACTGACAGTACTGCACGTCAGTGGTTAGTCATTCAATGTCACAGTGTCACTGACAGTACTGCACGTCAGTGGTTAGTCATTCAATGTCACAGTGACACTGACAGTACTGCACATCAGTGGTTAGTCATGCAATGTCACAGTGTCATTGACAGTACTGCACGTAAGTGGTTAGTCATGCAATGTCACAGTGACACTGACAATACTGCACGTCAGTGGTTAGTCATGCAATGTCACAGTGTCACTGACAGTACTGCACGTAAGTGGTTAGTCATGCAATGTCACAGTGTCACTGACCGTACTGCATCAGACCTGTTTACCCCCTACACAAGTCTTGAGTAGTCTGGATAGCTGAAATGAGTAGTTTGGGTGTGAAATGAGTAGTCCTCTTCATTAAACCATCAAATAATGTTCACTAAAAATTAGTAATTAGAGCATTATTTTCAATTTTGAAGAGTAGTAGAGAGTCCAAATTGAGTAGAATACTACTCGAAAAGAGTAGAGTAAACAGGTCTGCTGCATGTCAGTGGTTAGTCACAGTGTCACTGACAGTACAACACGTCAGTGGCCAATCATTCAATGTCACAGTGTCACTGACAGCAGTGTCAGTCATTCAATGTCACTGACATCAGTGTCAGTCAGAGGCTAGTTATTCAATATTAATTCAAAGTTTAACTAACTAACATCATTTCCAGTCTGTAACTAGTAATGTAAATAAGTCACAGTTTAACTGTCATGTGTGCGCATGTGTGTGTGTGTGTGTGTGCGTGCATGTGTCACATGTGTGTATGTATATATGTGCATGAGAGAGACAAGGTAATGAGATAAGCTAATTAGATACAGCCTTTTTTTCACTCAGCCCTGAGAGAGAGTGAGTGTGTGTGTGTGTGTGTGTTTAAATGCAATATATCACTGCACTGTTGCACAACAAATCACTTCAAATATTGAAGGTTGTGTGTATGTATGTATGTGTTGAGTATGTGTGCGCACATACAAGCATGTGCGATTATTCTTGTGCGTGAGTGCATTGGAGTGTATGCATACACCAGTATCCGTGGTATTATCACCCCTTACCTCTAGCTCTTGACTGTCATCATCATCATCATCATCATCATCATCGCCTGTTGTCGGATCATTATCGCCCTTTTGTTTCTTCTTGAGCTTGGAGATCAGCCTCTGTTCCTCCGCCATCGCAGCCTCCAAGTCCTTGGTGTATTCGTTGAAACGCACACGCATGTGAGTCCTCCTCCGCACATGACTGCAGAAGAAAACATCGTCGTCATTATTGCTGTCATCATCACCATAATCATCATGTTGTTATCATCACCATCATCATCATGTTGTCTCATCATCATCATCATCACCTACGCTATCATTATCAATATCATTTTCATCATTGCGTTTCCATGGGTGCTCCTGGGGAAATTTTCAAAAATCCTGCAAGCCCCGGCGGAGTGCAGGGACAGCGCCCCTCCTGGGGGTCGAGAGCAAAGCAAATGCCTCCTGGAAGCTGAAGGGAAACAACAGTTTCCAATGTAACTGACAGGCTCTCTTTGCACTTTCACTTCTGGTTAAACTTCACGACCAACCATATGCATCTTCTCAAATTCTCATAATCCTGCGATGCCGGCTCCAGGCAATAAAAAAAATCCTGAACTTCAGGACATCCTGGAAGCAGGGGCATCCATGCGTTTCTAGAAAATCCTGGAAACCTTCTTCATCGAACACTCGGAAGCTTATCGTGTCAAACGAGCGCAGATGCGTCATGCGTGCTACTGTTATGTCGCCTACCTAAGAAATAGTCAGGCCCAGCATGTCGGTTTTCGGCTGAAGAAAACCTCTGTAAGAAGTTTCTAGAAAAAAGGCAGGAGAATGGAACGCATACAAGCGCACAAAGATAGGCAGAGCGATGCAAAGTCAGAGTGACACGATTAGGGGAAGTTGCAAGCGCAGAACAATTCCAGAAGGCTGGAGGAACTATTTGCATAAAAAATCCCCCGGTATTCCCATGGGGAAAGACTTGTTTGGTGGGGGGTGGGGAGGGGGTTGCACGTAGGTTGGAGGTTTGGGTGGGGGTGGGGAGGGGGTTGGAGGCGGGGGGTAGTCTCGATCCCTGTAATGTAAGTGAAGGCCTCCCCCACAACTGCCCAAAAAAGGGGAAAACAGACACAAAAAGAAGAAGACAACACACTAATATGTTGATGTTATGAATTTCTTGTCGCACGTGGGAATCAGTTGACGCCATATCTCTGAAATTCTCATGCGAAGAAGATGAAGAAGTGAAGAAGAAGATGAAAATAGATAAAGTTCAGAAGATGATGATGAAGAAGAACAACTACTCACCGATATTTGGGCCCCCTAAATTTCTTGTCGCACTGGGACCAGTAGTTTGCATTTATCATGTAGGAAGAAGAAGAAAGAGAAGATGATGATGATGATGATGATGATAACGATGATGACTAGATGCATGATGCAAATCCGAACTACTCACTGATATTTGAGCCCCCTGAATTTCTTGTCACACTGCGAACAGTTGACGTCATATCCCTGATTTCTCATGTAGGAAGAAGGAGAAGAAGGAGAAGAAAAAAAGAAGAAATGATAATGATGATGAGGATTGAAATAAGAAGAGAACTACTCACTGATATATTGATGCCCCCTGAATTTCTTGTCGCACTGTCGATAGGTCAACGTCATATCCGTTATTTCTCATGTATAGAAGGAGAAAGGAGGAAGGAGATGACGATGACATGATGAACGGGATGATGATGATTGATATATGAGATGTGATGAACACATGATAGAAGACCACTTCTACCACTTCACTGATATTTGAGTCCCCCTGAAGTTCTTGCGTCGCACTGGGATAAGGTCAACGTCATATCCATGATTTCTCATGTCGGAAAAGCATAGGAGCACAGAGAGAGGATAAGAATATGACGATGATGATGATTATGATGATGATGATAACTGATAGGATGAAGATCACATGAAGAACACCTACTCACATGATATTTGAGCCCCACATCTGGAATTTCTTGTCAGACAAACACTGCGAACAGTTGACGTCATATCCCTGATTTATCACGTAGGTAAAAGGAGAGAATAAGAGAAGAAGAAGTATGATGATAGATGATGAATGATGGATGATGATGATAATGACGATGATGATGAAGAACTACTCACTGATATTTGAGCGCCCTGAATTTCTTGTCGCACTGGGACCAGTTGACGTCGTACCCCTTGTCCCTCATGTAGGAAGAAGAAGAAAGAGAAGATGATGATGATGATGATGATTAGATGATGATGAAGGTGATGATGATGAAGATGATGATGTATATTTGAAGATGATGATGATGATGATGATGATGATGATGAACAACTACTCACTGATATTTGAGCGCCCTGATATGTTTTTGTCGCACTGGGACCAGTTGACGTCGTACCCCTTGTCCCTCATGTCCTGGGCCACTGTTTTCCAGGCGTCCCTCTTCTTCATGGTGAAGCTGTGGAAATTGGCCAGCTTTTTACGGTACGAGGCGATGAGCGCCTTCACCGAGAGGTAGGAGCTGAACACGTCTGAAAAAACAAAGTACATAATATCTGTATAATGAATGACAATATCTTCCATGCTTCTCTATACTTCACTGTGGAAATTGGCCAGCTTTCTACGGTATGAGGCGATCAGCGCCTTCACCGACAGGTAGGAGCTGAACACGTCTGAAAAAACAACAACATAATATCTGTATAATGAATGAGACAATATCTTCCATGCTTCTCTATACTTCACTGTGGAAATTGGCCAGCTTTTTACGGTATGAGGCGATCAGCGCCTTCACCAAGAGGTAGGAGCTGAATACATCTAAAAAAACAACAACATAATATTTGCATAATGAATGAGACAACGTATTATATCTTCCATGCTTCTCTATTCTTCACTGTGGAAATTGGCCAGCTTTCTATGGTACAACTACTACAAGGCGATGAGCGCCTTCACTGATAGGTATGACCTGAAAAACACAACAAAAAATAACACATAGCACATGAAGATGAAATAAACAATAAAAACGATGAATAAAACCAAATTGACGAGGTGAATGAAGACAACACACTAACCTTAACAATGACCGTAGTGAATGGATGACGCATACTCATTATGTTTATTTCTTTGTGAATAGTTACATGACAAAAAAAAACCAACAATACCAACCCCTCACCTCCAATATTCTTTTCATCGTCTCTCCCCACTCCCTGCATCCTCCGAATGGGACGCTGTCTCAATCTCTGCATGGCACACCACAAGGTCAAGCGTCAGGGCACGGTCAAGGTCATAAATGACAATCACACAAATGATTGTCCGTCCATAAGGGTCTCCGACCGATTGGACGCTAATCTCACCACTAAAGAAAAAATGACTGTGCATGCTTTTAAAATTACCAGAGTTGCATAAGGCGGAATAAATTGGAGCCAAAAGATATAGTTAGTAATGTGAACCCCCCCCACCCCCACACCCCCGATTCAACCCTTTCACCGCCAAAGTTGCATTTAAGCATCACAGTAATTTAACACCTATGTCACTAAAAAGGCATCAAATTGGGGTCTATTATCCAAACACCCTATTGTCATTAGTTTTGGGAAGTAAGGATAGACCTTATTTTATATCTGTCACAGAAGAATCCCCAATACTGCAGATGGATTTTGTTCTCTACCTAGGTAAATTTAATGGAAAAATGTTTGGCTCTGAAGATGGCTGGCGGTGAAAGGGTTTAACACCCATGTCACTAAAAGGCATCAAATCAGTATCCAAAGACCCTGTTTTCTTCATTTCGGGAGGTAAGGATTAGGCTTAATGTTATATATGTCACAGAGAAATTCACAATATTGCAGATACATTTTTTTTCTCTACCCAGTTAAGTTTAAATGAATTTTTGGGCTGAAAAATGGCTGGCGGCGAAAGGGTTAAAGTTTCTTCAGTCAAAACATGATCTCCCATTCAAATCAAAAGACAGCATTTCTGATAGCTACACCGCCTAAATTCCTAACACCCCCCCCCCCCCTCTCTGTACACTGTTTCACAGTTGATCTGTAGTTCCACAACATGATACAACACAACATGATACAACACAACATGATACAACACAACACAACACAACATGTGCTACTCCTCAATATCTTGATACAATACGCTACTCCTCGATATGACATAACACATCACAACATGATACAAACTACTCCTCAATATGACACAACACAACAACATGATACAATACGCTACTCCTCAATATGACACAACACATCACAACATGATACAATACGCTACATGACACAACACATCACAACATGATACAATACGCTACTCCTCAATATGACACAACACATCACAACATGATACAATACGCTACTCCTCAATATGACATAACACATCACAACATGATACAATACGCTACTCCTCAATATGACATAACACATCACAACATGATACAATACGCTACTCCTCAATATGACATAACACATCACAACATGATACAATACGCTACTCCTCAATATGACAAAACACATCACAACATGATACAATACGCTACTCCTCAATATGACACAACACATCACAACATGATACAATACGCTACTCCTCAATATGACATAACACATCACAACATGATACAATACGCTACTCCTCGATATGACATAACACATCACAACATGATACAATACGCTACTCCTCAATATGACATAACACATCACAACATGATACAATACGCTACTCCTCGATATGACATAACACAACACATCACAACACAACATGATACACAACGCAACACAATACTCCTCGATATGACATAACACAAAACATCACAACACAACATGATACACAACGCAACACAATACTCCTCGATATGACATAACACAACACATCACAACATGATACATAACACAACACAACACACTACTCCTCAATATGACACAACACATCACAACATGATACAATACGCTACTCCTCAATATGACACAACACAACACAACATGATACAATACGCTACTCCTCGATATGACATAACACATCACAACATGATACAATACGCTACTCCTCAATATGACATAACACATCACAACATGATACAATACGCTACTCCTCGATATGACATAACACATCACAACATGATACAATACGCTACTCCTCAATATGACACAACACAACACAACATGATACAATACGCTACTCCTCGATATGACATAACACATCACAACATGATACAATACGCTACTCCTCAATATGACATAACACATCACAACATGATACAATACGCTACTCCTCAATATGACATACGCTACTCCTCAATATGACATAACACAACACATCACAACATGATACAATACGCTACTCCTCAATATGACATAACACATCACAACATGATACAATACGCTGCTCCTCAATATGACATAACACATCACAACATGATACAATACGCTACTCCTCAATATGACATAACACAACACATCACAACACAACATGATACACAACGCAAATACGCTACTCCTTGATATGACACAACACAAAACCATGGGTGCTCCTGGGAAATTTCAAAAAATCCTGCAAGGCGCCTGGCGGAGTGCAGAGACAGCGCCCCTCCTGGGGGATCCGGGGGGGCATTGCCCCCTGGAAGCTGAAGGGAAACAACAAACTGTAGTTTCCAATGTAATTGACAAGCTCTCGTTGCACTTGCACGTCTGGTTAAACTTCACGACCTCTATAACCAGCAAAATGCATTGTTCTCAAATTGTCACAATCTGGCAAATGCCGGCTCCAGGAAATAAAAAAAAAATCCTGAATTTCAGGACATCCTGGACAACAATCCCCCCTTCATGAACTTCAGGAAATCCTAGACAAACAAATCCTGAACTTCAAGGCATCCTGGACACAAAAAATCCTGAACTTCAGAACATCCAGGGACAAAAAATCCTGAACTTCAGGAAATCCTGGACAAAAAACATCCTGAACTTCATGCCATCCTGAAAGCAGAAGCTTCCATGCCCAAACATCACAACACAACTAAACCCTCGTCATTGCAATTTATCTGACCTCCTCTTGCTGTCTGCTGTCTGCTTTGGGGCCTTTCCTCTGTGAAAACACAACATACGTCACCTGTGTCAGTCACTGATTAAGCATGAAATAATAACAACAAAGTCCCTTCCCTCTGTGAAAACACAACATACATCACCTCTGTCAGTCACTGATTAAGCATGAAATAATAACAACAAAGTCCCTTCTCCCTGTTAAAGAAAAAAGAAAAAAAGATTCATAACTAGAAATAGAGCAACTGTCTTCTTTGTCAGGCACATTTAATTTAATTATAATAACAAATCGCCTTTGCTTAAAGCTGTCAAGCCATTTGACATAGGCTAGAACACCAAGGATACACCAAAATGTTGTTATGCTCTGCATAGCAGGGAGTGTCTTTAGCCATGAAAAGACGTCATAAGTGTGGGCTGCCCACGTGTCGGGGTAATCAAAAACGGTCACACACGTAATGTTTCTCATCCCTTGGTGGTGCATTAATTTTTTTGTACCATAGTGTTCCAATTGCTTCGGCTGTTGTGATGATCCATGGAGTCTTTTACGGGTTCGACAACAACAACAACAACAAAATCATAAGAAATTTATTTCTAGTTTGGGCACAGAATATAACTCATATATTCATAGCGCAGCTGTCATGTTTGTAGAACAAAGATGAGGAATTAAGTTGTAACAAAGTCCCTTTCCTCTGTACACCGCACAACACAGCTCACAGCTCAACTCTCTTCTTTCAAGGTCAATGATAAGCTTTAAAATAATTACAGCGAAAACATGCAATTTTAACCCTTTCACCGCCAGCCATGTTTCATCCAAAATTGTATATGAAATTTTACCTGAGTAGAGACCAAATCAATCTGCAGTATTGGTGATTCTTCTGTGACATATATAAAATAAGGTCTACCCTTACTTCCCAAAAAACTAAGACAACAGGGTCCTTGGATAATATACCCCAATTTTATGCCTTATACTGACATAGGTGCTAAATAACTGTGGTGCTAAAATGCTATGTCTGGCGGTGAAAGGGTTAAACAGAGTCGCTAACATTTAACCTAAAAATGAATTAAGAAATGGGTTTGGCAACGATTGCCGTACTCAGTACAGTCTACTGTGAGTCACAACATCGAAAGTGGTAACGAGTCGCCGATACGACGAATACTCACGTTAAAATGCTTCAAAATCCCTACTATCATCTGAGACAAGCCGTCCAACAGATGCCATAGCCCTTCATTGGTTGTAAAAAGCATCGTTGTAGAGCTTAGAATGTCATAATTCTATCAGTTTTCGCAAAGAAAATTCCAAACACAACAACCTGAAGTCGCAAAAAAACCGGAAGTTCAATTAATTGAGAAGGGAGCCAACTCTCGTTTACGACAACATAATAGGGTGGTCGGCAAGCGTTTACCGGACGCGTATGGGCTTCAAAGTTTGATTTTCTTTTGCGAGGTGCCTTATAAAAGCCTTTTGCTTTAATTTTTTCAGATTCTTCTTGAAAATTGCCCTATTCGTATTCCCTTATACACAGCAGCGCCTAATGATCCGAGAAATACAGTAAACAAAACTCTCTGGCAATAAAGATGTCCAAACACTCCACCCAACGTTTGTGATCTTACTATGTGGTCTGATGTCAAATGAACCACCCACCTTTTTGCTCCCTCTGTGTGGTTTCCAATCATCATCTTCATCGTCAATAAAACACCATCTCAGATCTTCCGCCACCAGCAGATTCACTCCATCATCGTCATCTCATCATCACTGGCTTCCTTCCCTGTTCATTGATAGCATCATCATCGTCATCATCGTCGTCATCATCAACATCACCATCATTTTGTCATCAGTAGCCTATTTGTTCATGAATCATCCTGGTTAGGTCCATCATCACGTCATCACTGGACCTCCCTGTTAATGAATCCTCATCATCATCATCATCATGGTCATCATCACACATCATCAGCGTCATTGCCTATCTGTTCATGAATCATCCTGATTATCATCATCATCCTTGTCATGATCACTCACCTTCCTCAAGTCCGGATGGTGGCTGCCCCGTGATGGAGTAATCAAAAACGGTCCACCCATGTATGTTCTCAACCCAGCTGTGGCATTTTACCATAGTGTTTCAAGTGCTTCCGCTGTTGAGGATGATCCTGGAGTCTGTAAGCAGGGTACGACAACACAACTCACCTCCTGTTCATAACAGCATCATCATCGTCCCATCACTATTATCCATCCAAATTGTCTCATCATCATCATCATCACAGCCTTCCTGTTCATAGATAACAATACCACCATCATCATCATCGTCGTCGTCGTTCGTCATCATCACCATAATCATCATCACCACCATCATCATACCATCTCATCATCCATCATCACCATAATCAATCATCATCATCATCATCATTGCCTCCCAGTCCACAGAAAGCTAAGCTTGGAATTGGTTCTTCAGTGGAGATCCTTGCCTAAGGTACTCCCACTCTCCTTGTCCAACGCATTTCAACGGGCTCATGTATACTGGTATTCATGTCACTGTCGCATATTAAGGCCAGCGCTATTTGCATACTTCTTCTTCTTCCTTCTTCGGCGTTCAGGCCAGATGGCCATAATGGTACGGCACGTATGTGCCGGTTCAGTTTTCACTGTTCTCCCCGCTGCGTACAGCAACACATTCCGATTTCGTAGGAGCTCAAAGCGAAAAAGTAATTGTAAATTTTTTTTGGACCAAGGTCAGAAAGATGTAGTGACAAAAAGGGAAAGGCAGAGTCAAAGAGAGTAGCGACGAGAGAAGTTACCAGCACAGAACTTCCGAGAAGGTTGGGGAACTATTTTTAGAAAGACCCCCCCCCCGGTATATCTGCATAACAGAACGGCTCACCTGCGTTTTCTCTTCTTCCTGCGTGTGGCGTGACTGGCTTATCAACCTTGGTGGGCCTAAATGAACTTGGTTGTCAGGTCCGTTGAATCTTCATGAGTTCCCGCACACTGTACAGCGCTTCCTGTCCTGGAGGGACAGAACACACACAGCCTGAACTATTAAACATTGGTGGGCTTCCATGACCTTTGGTGTCAGGGCCGGGATCTTCATGAGTTCCCGCACACACCCACAATGTACAGCGCGTCCTGTCCTGGGGACAGAACCACAGAACAGCCTGACTATAAACATTGTGTGGGCTCCATGACCTTGGATCTTCCTGAGTTTCCCCACCTGTACAGCGGCTTCCTGTCCCTGGAGGGACAAGAACACAGCAACAGCCTGACTATAAACACTGGGTGGGCTCCATGACCTTGGTGTCAGGGCCGTGGATCCTTCATAAGTTCCGCACACTGTCAGCGCCTCCGGTCCTAAGGGACAGAACACACAACCAGCCTACTATTAACCATTTGTGGTCTCCTTTGACCTTGTGTCAGGGCCGTGGACTCTTCATGAGTTTCCCGCACACTGTACAGCGGCTTCCTGTCCTGGAGGGACAGACACCAACAGCCTGAACTATAAACACTGGTGGGCTTCCATGACCTTTGTGTCCAGGGCCGTGGATCTTCATGATTTTCCCCACACTGTCGCGGCTTCCTGGCCTGGAGTGACAGAACACAGAACAGCCTGACTATAAACATTGTGGCTCCATGACCTTGGATCTTCATGAGTTCCTGTACACTGTACAGCGGCTTCCTGTCCTGAGTACAGAACACAGAACAGCCTGACTATAAACATTGGTGGCTCCATGACCTTGGATCTTCATGAGTTCCCGCCACCTGCCAGGCGGCTTTCCTGTCCTGGGTACCAGAACACACAACACCTGACTATAAACCTGCTGGGCTCCATGACCTTGTTGTCAGGGGCCGTGGATCTTCATGAGTTCCCGTGTACACTGTACAGCGGCTTCTGTCCTGGAGGGACAGAACACAGACAGCCTGACTATAAACATTGGTGGGCTCCATTTACCTTGGATCTTCATGAGTTCCCGTACCTGTACAGCGGATTCCTGTCCTGGAGGGACAGACAAGAACGCCTGACTATAAACATTGGTGGGCTCCATCACTTGGATCTTCATGAGTTCCGTACACTGTACAGCGGCTTCCTGTCCTGGAGGGACAGACCAGAACAGCCTGATTATAAACATTGGTGGGCTCCATGACCGTGGTTTCAGGGGCCGTGGATCTTCATGAGTTTCCCGCACACTGTACAACAGCTTCCTGCCTGGAGGGACAGAACACAGAACAGCCTGACTATAACATTGGTGGGCTCCATACCTTGGTGTTCAGGGCCGGCTCTTCATGAGTTCCCGCACACTGTACAACGCTTCCTGTCCTGGAGGGAAAGAACACAGAACAGCCCTGACTATAAACATTGGTGGGCTCCATGACCTTGTGGTCCAGGGCGTGGATCTTCCATTAGTTCCCCGCACACTGTACAACAGCTTCCTGTCCTGGAGGGACAGAACACAGAAGCAAGCCGGACTATAACATTGTGGGCTCCATGACCTTGGTGGCAGGGCCGTGGATCTTCATGAGTTCCCTGCCACGACTGTACAATGGCTTCCTGTTCCTAGGAGGGACGACACACAGAACAGCCTGACTCCATACTCGGGAATACCGGCAGGGCTCCAGGACCCCATTTGGGGGGTCTATGAGATTAAAGTTCTAAAGGACCCTCTAAAAGAATGTGCAGGGGGGTCCCCGGGATGCACTATAAAAATTCATTGTAGCATTTGCAATGCACTGGGACCCTCTATCCCGCCTCTAGGACCCTCTATACTGTAAGTGAAGAGTCCAAGGGACCCCTCTGTTGCGGATTGTTCCCTTAGATTCTCAAAAAAATTCAAAGCCACGGGGAAAATGAGATAAACTAAAGGGAGACGAATTTAATCTACCCTTCCAAAATACTACAGTGGAACCTCCCTTATAAGACTTAAAAAATCATGCCAAAATGATGTCTTATAGGGAGCAGTCTTATAAGAGAGGTAATTTTAATACTTACAAAGAAGGGCAATGTCTCAGAGCGTAGGTCTTATGTGGGAGGAGTCCTTATATGGAGGTCTTTTAAGGGTGTTGCACTTATGTATTTTCCTACCGCGTCTGTGTTCCATCATGATGTCTTTTTCCCCAGACCGGAGCCCCCATGCATCTATACTATTACTGAAAGTATAGTCAGAAAATCTGAGTTTTGTGTCAAATTTTAGGGGTTTGCACATTATAATGAGGTCCGCTTTACACTGTTACCAGTCTGGAAAATAGGGTATATTTTTTCTCCCCTAAGCTGGTGCTGTATTGGGTGCAATCATAGACCTACTGCTGTTTATGTCCTTGTCTAAATTGTCTGTGTAGAGATGTGTAGGGATTATTATTGCTGCATTTTAAAGCGTTATTCTTGGCCTCGTTTTTTAATTATGTCTTGATTTTTAAAGTATTTTTAAAATGCGTTTTTCTGCTTTTACTGGCTATTTGTTCATATTTGGTTTGATTACAACATTGCAGTGTTTATTAGTTCATATTCTTTAATTGTTGATAACTGTGTTTATTGTTGTTTTTCTTGTGTGCACCTGGCTGCAATGTCTCTGTTATTAGATAATAAAGGTGATTTGGATTGTGGATGTACCTGAGGTTTTTCAGCAAACACTTGGTCCACGTCGATGCCCAGTGCGTGGATGCTCCTCAGCACTAGACATGCAGATTGCCGCTCCCTAGCTGCTCCATGTCGCTGTACCTACGGCCACTTCACCTGCGTGTTCCCCGCTTTGATCTGGCGGTAACCTGTCAACACACACACCCCCTGAAGGCTAACGGACAGATTCTTCATATTGCAACGTAGCAATAACTTATAATTCACAATGACTCCATTGCATTTCTCATCATAGCCACTCTTTG
>CM065709.1:0-15111 GCA_017654935.2 Phymorhynchus buccinoides
TCAATTATATAAGCTACCACAAAAAGTTAAGGATCACTTGCAAACTAATGCTAACTTTCCAAATAAGAAAAGCCAATGCGTGGAATTTTGGCCAACATTTAATTCAATGATTTAGTGATAAAACGATACACAATTGCCTTCAATTTCGAGCAATCGTTTGGTCTGTACATTTGATCAAAGGGGTACGTATGAAAATATGATTTCCCAAAGTCATTGAACTCACAAGACAGGGCATTTTGATGCTCCCAAAAGTTCAGTAATGCGTGTATCCGCCATGGCTGTTCTGGCACTCGACGCAGCGAGTCCTCATGGAATTGACCAGGGTGGTGAAGATCCTCTGAGGAAGCGCCTGCCACTCAGCCTGCAGCATATGTTAGAGGTGCTGGGCATCCCTGGGAGGAGGGTGGTTTGCTCCTCACTTTGCGCGATCCAGCTCATCCCAGAGGTTCTCAATCGGGTTGAGGTCGGTACTGCATGCTGGCCACTCCATTCTGTTGACTTCAGACTGATGCAGGAAGTCGTTGACCCCCCTTGCCCTGTGGGGGCGAGCGTTGTAATCCTGTTAGACAGCCGGCGGTCCCATCTGCTGCAGTGTAGGCACAGCCAGCGGTCTAAGGATCTCATCCCGGTATCGGAGGCCAGTCAGGTTACCCTGTACATGATACAAGGGTGTTCTGTGGTGAAGGCTGAAGGCCCCCCCAGACCATTACAGAACCTCCACCAAAGGCCACCTTTTCTTGGACAGTGGCTTCAATAAAGCGTTCCCCTGGGCGCCTCCAGACCCTCAGTCGGCCGTCGTTGTGGTTCATGGTGAAGCGTGATTCATCACTGAACAGGACCTGGGACCATTGCTGACGTGTCCACCTCACGTGACGTCTGCAGAAGGCGCGGCGTGCTGGCCCTATGGGCTGGAGTTAAGCGTGGCCGTACAGCTGGGCGACGAGAACGGAGGTTAAACCCATGAAGGCGGTTCCGTATGGTCTGCTGGCTGATGTTGATGTTAGTAGCCACCCTCAGCTGCCTTCGAATGATGCTGGAAGAGGCTGTTCTTGTCTGCAGGGCTTGTCGTTCAATGAGACGATCTTCACGTGGAGTTGTCTTCTTCGGTCGACCAGATCTGCGTCTTTCATGGACCCTCCCAGTGGCTGTGAAGCGTTGAATCAGTCTGACAATGATCGAGATGGACACCTGAAGTCGCCTGGTCACTTCTTGCTTGGGAACACCATCTTGGAATCATGCAACAGCTCGTCCCCTATCCAAGTCGTTCAATTTTCGTCGTGGAGGCATGGTCAAATCAGGCCTAATACTGGTGGTATGTCTTCTTATAAAGCCAAGCAAGAGACAGCATCTCACACATAAACAGCAGTGCTTGCACTTGCATAATGGTTTTTCCATCTGGCTTGTGCAATGTTTTCATGCAGAACGATCCAAAACAAGGACCTTTTTCGCAAGTTTTCGCTTTTTCATTTGCTGCCAAGCTCAATAATAGAGAAACACGTGCAATGTTTCCACTAACACAAAACATCGCCCACTTACAGCTGAACAAGAATTCATAACCAATTGGCTTGACTGAGAAAAAAATAACAAGAGCGAACGGAGTTTATTGCGCACCGGTTTTCTCATAGTGATCCTTACCTTTTTGTGAGTAGTGTAGATAGTATAGTTAATAGATGTGTCATGTATGAGTAAAAAAGAGCATAAAAGGATACATTTGCCTTTCGTAGACTTCAAGAAAGCCTTCGATTCAGTCAGACACGATATAGTATTTGACAGCATTAAAAACAAGGGTGTAAAAGTTAATTTTCTTGCTTCATTGTTAGCCATGTATTAATCCTTATTTTGATGTGTTCGTGCAAACTTTGGTTTATCAGAGATTTTTGAATGTCCAATAGGGGTAAGACAGGATTGCGTGTTGAGGCATACCTTGTTTTCAATGTTTATTAATCAGTTGTCAGATCATATGATGGAAAAGGGAAGGCATGGTTTTCAAATGCTGTCAGATCTTATGGAGATTTTTATTTTATTGTTTGCTGATGATGTTGTACTAATTTCTACATCTCCTTGGGGATTGCAAAACCAATTAAACGTATTAAAGACTTGTAAAAACTTGCAGTTGACAGTAAACACTGACAAAACAAAGGTTATGGTTTTCAGGAATGGTGGCTTTTTGGGAAAGCCAGAGGAATGGTTTTATAATGTTAACAAAATAGAAGTTGTTAAGAAATATTGCTATCAGGGGCTTTTGTTTCACAACAAAACTCAGCACACAATTTGGTACAGAACATTTTGTAATTAAAGGTAAGAAAGTTGTCATAGAACTAAATCGAGCTTTTCAACGATATAAAGAAATGGATATAAAAACTTATTTCAAGATTTTTTATATAAAAATTCAACCCATTTTGTTGTATTCATCCGAGATATGGGGTCTCAATAAATTAGAACACATAGAAAAGGTTCATTTAATGGCCTGCAGGAGATTTTAGGTGTACCCCGAAAAACACCAAATAATATGGTTTATGGTGATCTAGGACGTTATCCACTTTATGTTGACTCTTATACAAATTATGTACGATACTGGTTCAAACTGCTACAGATGCATTCTCACAGATTACCCTATCATGCTTATTTAATGTTGCTTAATTTAGATGAATCTGGGAAAAAAAATTGTTGGGTATCACAAATAAGGCAAATTCTCTGTGAAACTGGGTTTAATATTGTCTGGCTCCAGCAAGGCGTTGGAGACGTGAAAGCTTTTCTACGTTTGTTCAAACAAAGATTAGTTGACATTTACATACAGGAATGGTCTGGGTCTATCAGGGACCGAAACAGGTACGACAACTATAGATCTTTTAAAACCATCTTTGAAAAAGAAACATGTGTTTGTTCAATGGAGTATTGTTTTCGGGTTGCCATATCCCAGATACGATTTAATGTTTTGCCAATTAACAATAACGTTCATCGGTATTGTGAAAACGTTAAAGATAAAATGTGTCCATTGTGTAAGTCCAGAGTGGAAGATGAACAACATTTCTTACTTGAATGTCCAATGTATATTACTCTAAGAATTAATGTTTTGAAAAATTGCTGCCATTTACCTTTGCGTCAACTACCTTTTGCAAACAATAGTACTCACAGACTGTTTCGTATGTTTTCCATGAATTTAACCAAAATGCTGAGGTCTATTTACAATGTGTAAGAGTATGTCTGTGCCAATTTAGGATGCATAATTGCATAATTTAACATTCTTGCTTTTTTAACAATTCCTTCTTTCTGGGTAATATAAAGCAGGTGATGATAGACCGTAATGTCCCATATGGCTTCGGCCGAGAGGACGGTTATTAATTGATTAAGGCGATGAACGAGCAATGTGCGTATGACTATGTACATAGTTTATTATGATCTTCCATCTACTGTATAATGATTGTTTTCTAGTGATGTATATGTGATGCTTACAGGCTTTGTTTTCTGTTCTGTTCTTTTTGTTTCTGTTTATTTATGTTTTGTTTCGTTTGTTTAATAGTTTGATCTCCCCTTTCACCCCACCTTCCCATTGTATTGTGGCCCAAGGCCGATGTACATTAAAATATTTCTGAGTTCTGAGTTCTCTCTCTAGAAACTGCGTTTTACCAAACACTAGAATAGACAAATATAAATCAAGTTTGTCTATTTCAGGTTCCTCAATTTGGAATTCCCTACCCTCTGCCATTCAGTTATGCCCTTCCATCTCACGATGCAAAAAGAGGGCTTTTTGCGGGTAAACATAATGTAGGCCTACAGCCCTGCTTAAATTTTCCAATGGACCTCTTTGGATAGCTGTATTACTTGTAAACGTCCTATGTCATACTAAACCCACGCTGTTTTACTCATCAATTGACTTGCCTAAAATTACATATAATAAATTATGTTAAATTAATGGTTACATCTCAGTTTTTATGCCGTATTCGTTTATTGCTTTGCCTAGAGAAACTAATATGTTTAAATCGAAGTTCTTTTCACCCCTACTTGTCATCAATACTGGTTTTTTCACCCATGCGTTTTTATTTTACAATGCTTAATTTTGTGTACGGTATGCCATGTATGCGCGCGCGCGCGCGCGGAAAATCAAGGCATTCAGAATGAAAACCATATTTAGCTCCATGTTTTGCTGCCCTGTCTACCCTTTCATTGTAATAAAAAGAGCAATGAGATAGGATCCAATAAACTGTTAATTGAGTACCTCGTACAATAAGCATGTGAATCAACTGACTTCAATAATCATTTCAGGCCTTGTGTGCAGCTGTAACCCTTTCATCGCAAATGTCGCCTCTTGGCACCACAAATATTTAACACCCCTTGTTACTGAAAGGCATCAAATGAGGGTCTCTTAATCCAGTGAACCTATGTTCTTAATTTTGGGGAGGTAAGGACATAGGCCCCTTTTTTACGCATGTCACAGAGGAATCCCCAATATTACCGACGAAATAATGTTCCACCACCCAGTTAAGTTTAATAATAAATTTTGGCTGAGGAATGGCTAGCGTTGAAAGAGTTAATTAATGCAATGAAGAACTGATTTTGCATCTACACAGAACATAACTTGAAATATATTTTTTGGAAAGCTAATATTAGTAATAAGATAATGTAACGCCATAAGTACTGCAGTTAATTCTGCTGTAAATATTGATTTGCTTAAACCAATGTGAAATGATTTCTCTATTTTTAAGTCTGGTATTAAAAATGCACATCCTGGTTTTCTATCTATGCATGAACCATCAGTGTATAGTTTTAAATAATTGGTGTACGCGTCTATTCAACTGAACGCAACTGAACTCAACTCTACTTTTATTTTGTCCTCATAAAAACAAGGATAATTTTCTTGTGGACATGTCAAATGTACACACAAAAAAACAAAACAATTTATAAAAAAACAAAATAAATTGTAATTACATGCTTTAAAAGTTTCTTTCACACTTCAACACGTCCCAATTCACTTTAACAAAGTGCACGGACACCTTGCGGCGCCTCACTTTCATTACAACCCTCCACCCTTCACACCAACATCAAAGGTCTCCATCACAGGACTTTGGCCAATAAAACATTATAGACCCTATTTTGAACAATCAAACCAAAAACATCTCTCTCTCTACTTCTCTCTCTCTATGACTCTCTCCCCCCCCTCTCTCCCTTCTCCTGTCCCTCCCTCCTCCCTCCCCTCTCCTCTCTCCACCCCCACCCCCGTCTCTCTCTCCTTCTCTCCCACCATCTACCCCCTGTCTCCAAACCCACCCTCTCTTCCGCAGTAATACTAATGAGCTAAAATGAATAAAAGTTATACGTACACATGCCTAATGAAAGATAACAGAATGAAAAAAAAAATAAAATGAAAAATTAGTTAGACTAAAAGCAATTAATATATTTATCAGCATAAAACACAAAAATATAAAACAAAATTATGTCTAAAATCATTAATCACT
This sequence comes from Phymorhynchus buccinoides, assembly GCA_017654935.2. NCBI lineage: Eukaryota > Metazoa > Mollusca > Gastropoda > Neogastropoda > Raphitomidae > Phymorhynchus > Phymorhynchus buccinoides. The sequence goes on from CM065709.1 coordinate 5,454, forward strand.
TTTCTACCTGCACACTGAAGTCACACACCCCACCCTACCCCCTTCACACACACACACACACACACACACACACACACACACACACAACACAACACACACATACACACACACACACAACACACACACACACACACACACACAACACACACACACACTGGAGTGCTGATTGGAGTCTCTATGAGTCAAGTCTTTTATCAATAGATCATAATACGATTAAACATGAAGACACTTACGTGTTTTATGAGAACTTCAGAAGAGCTGTTTTGTCCGCTGCTGAAAAATCAATGCCAAAGCGTAAATACTATAATTATAATAAATACAGAGGAAATGGCTGGTGGAATGAAGAATGTGCAGAAGCAGTAACAAATAAAAAGAAGACTTATAAAACATGGCTAAAGGACAGAACTGATGATAATTTTTATTGACATGAAACGTGCTAAAAGCCACAGTAACAGGGTCGTAGCGAAAGCAAAACGCATCTTTTTTACTCATTTTTGTCAGTCAGAAATATCTGCGTCAAAGGACATGCACAAAGTTTGGAAGAAAGTCAAAGAATTAAAGAATAGATGTCACCTACCATCATATCCTATTAAATTAGAAAACAACAGTATTCCAACATCACAAGAAAAAGCAGAGGTATTTGTTGAAGAGTTTTCAAAACTTAATTTATCAAAGCTTAATTCAGACATAAGAAGCTACAGAGAAGAAGAAGAGACAAAATATATTTATTGCGAACCAACTCCAGATGAAAATCACTATTTAAATTCATGTATTACATTTGAAGAATTTAATGAAGCACTAGAGTCCTTTTCTTGCAAATGAAAACTGCTGTTGGAATCGATGGCATTTCATATCAGTTGCTCTACCATTTGTGGCCTTTATCTTGGAAGCGATTACTTCATTCTTTTTACCCAAAATGTTGGTTTAATGGAACTCTCCCTACTATCTGGAAGAGGACAGTTGCAATTCCGGTTCCTAAGCAAGGTAAACCTAGATCTGCAGTTGGCAGTCTATCGACCAATAGCATTAACATCTCAAACTGGTAAAATATTAGAACAAATAGTTGAAAAGCGTATATTGCATTTCTTGGTGAAAAGAATAAAATAATTCCTAATAACCAAGCAGGTTTCAGAAAAGGACGATGCACGATTGATCCATCTAGTTAAACTTACAAGTCATGTTAAAAAACACATAAAAAAGCTACTGTGCAGGACCATCTATCTTGAGCTCCGCATTAGAATCGGTCATATCCGTCCTTTTCTTACCATTGATGCGGTCAAAAAGCTCATGTCAGTATTTGTTTTTTTCCAGACTGGACTATTGCAATTTTTTGTTTTTTGGTCTCCCAAACATGCTTCTCGACAAAATGCAGAGAGCTCAGAATCATGCTGCACGCATAGTCCTCAGAAAAACGCAAATTCGACCATGCAAAGCCTCTCTTGAGGGAGCTGCACTGGCTTCCCGTCTCGAGCACGTATCGAATACAAAATTGCCACCCTCTGTTTTCGATGCCTCCACGATCTTGCTCCCTCCTATCTTTCAGAATTAGTTGTGCCATACACACCATCGAGATCTCTCCGTTCCTCAGACGCCGGTCATTTGGCCATCCCGCGAGTTCGCCTAAAGACATATGTTTCAAGCGTTCTTTTTCTTTTGCTGGCCTTACTGTTTTTAATTCGTTACCATTAGCCCTTCGTAATGCACAAACGTTTAACACTTTTAAATCAGGCATGAAGACCTTATTATTCCATACCTATTTTTAACCATGATTAATATGACGTGTATCAACCGTCAACAGTGCTGATATGTTTTATCCCAAACGCGTGTGTGTGTGTGATTGCGATATCTGTTTTGCGTGTGAGTGCCGTCTGTGCTGGTGTGTGTGTGTGTGTGTGTGTGTGTGTGTGTGTGGTGTGTGTGGTGTGTGTGTGTGTGTGAGTGAGAAGGCGCGAGAGAGAGTGGAGGGTGTGTTTTGTTGTTGTCTATTTTTAAGGGGGGGAGACAGCGCAGGGTGAAGCCGGAGAGGGGAAGGGGATGGAGACGAGAGTGGAGGGGCCTGGGGGAACTAAATTATGTTCCCTACGCATGTATAAAATTTTTGCTAAATTTTTCTAATGATATCTTGTTTTTAATTACGATGTCAATAGTCCTTGTAATTGTTTTTTTTTTTTTTTTTTGCGTTTTAAGCTTTTGTATGTCTTCTTTTTTCTTCTTTCTTAAACATGTTAGTTTTTATCTTTGTAATGGCGCTTGGAGCCTCGCGAGGGACAGGCGTCACTGTTCTAAAATGAATTAAATTATTATTAATTATAGGCTAAAAAACAATTTCTCGCTAAACCAAGTACACTTGACTACATTTTTTGGAACATTAGTAAAAGCATATGATCGTGTGCTGGCCGGGGGCGATTGCCTTTATAAGCTGAACTCTAATGGAATCAGTGGAACAATGTATAAATTCGTTAAAAATGTTTATTTTCTGGCAGATGTATTTGTACTAGAATTGGTACATGCTAATCATCGGTGAGGAAGAGTATCGATATTGGAATTCCCCAGGGGTCTATTATTGCTCCAATTCTTTTCACTACCCTTATACATTATCTTCCAAAGGTTTCATCTAACAATATCCATTTGGTGCAATTTGCTGATGATATTGCAGTATGGATGAATATGAATATTAGAAAACATACAAACAAGAGAATAATAATACACATGTTCAAAAACTTTTTATCAAGTTGAATTAGATAAACTAGACAGAAATATATGAAAGAAAATGGGTTAGAACTTTCATGAGAACAGACACAATTGATGTTTTTTTTAGTAATGGTGAAAATCCACAACATCTGCCTCAGCTTGTTTTAGAAGGCAACATTCGGGTACAATATTGGAAAAAATGTAAATGGGATTTTAGGAGGTCTATTTAACTCCCAAATATAGGGGGAACTGGCGTTGTTATATGTGAACATCTTATCAGTAAAGCTAGACAAAGGTTAAACTTTTTGAAAATGGTTAGTGCTCAATCGTGGGGTCAAGATACTCAAACACTCGAAACATCTTGCTACTAGTTTGGTTCGATCAAAGTTAACCTATGGACAAGAAGTTTATTTTTCAGCTACTCAGACACTACTAAAAAGGTTACAAAGCATAGGTAGTAAGGCTATTAAACTAGCACTTGGTGCTGCCAGTGCACACAAATACGTTCAAAACGTACAGAGAAGCTCATTTGTTAGTACTTGAAGAATCAACGCTCAAGTTAGCTACAGTCCAAGTATGTGAAATAAGAAGTCTCTCAATTTCAAGTACACTGGTAATGCCTATTGTACCTCAGTGGGAGCATTTTTCTGCAAAATTTGAATACAGATTATACTGCCTTAAAAAAACAGGATGATAATATCAATCTGATAGCAATTGAAGCAAAAGAACATCTAGATTTCATGTATATCCGTATCATCTTAAAATGTATACAGATGGTTCAGTTTTGTTGAATCATACACTGGAGCTGGATTTGTGATCCCCGATATAAAAAAATTAAAAAATCATATTGTCTAGGAAAAGGCTTATCAATATTTACTGCTGAACTCTTATGTGATTCTTATGGCCCTTATCTAGGATTGCCCAAAGTCGAAAGGAATTGATATAGAATTTTGCTGGATTCCATCGCATTGTGGTATCTTTGGGAATGAACTAGCTGATAGATTAGCCAAAGAAGGTGCTAGCAGAAAACTTTCGGACACTTCACTAACAACAACAAAAAATGAAGTAAATTCAATTTTAGAAAATTGTATGAATAAAAAGAAACTTCCTTCAAAATCTGAAATATTGTCATGTTCAAGATCTTTGTCTAGCCTGATTTACAAAATTCGATTAAATTCATGGAAGACCAAAATTTCTAAAGAAGTAGAATGCGCTTGTGGTCACCCACTATCAGTTCAACACATTCTTTTCGAATGTCCATTTTTAACATCGCTATACACCTTGTCTGGGAATTCAAAAAAAGTAGCAAACACAGGGAACTTTACAAGATGTAGTTTACACTTACAGCCATGAAATGATCAAAATAGATTCTGTCATATCCAGCTCTGTAATTGCAAGATTACTATAATTGATACATTTGTTAATATTAATGTTCTTTTCTTTGCTCTAAATCCTTTTTTGTTTTTTGTTTTCCTGCCCCCATCACGGACCATACTCTCTCTCTCTCTCCCCACCCCCCCCCCCTCTCTCTCTTCTCTCTCTCTCTCTCCTCTCTCCTCTCTCTCCATCTCTCCCTCTCATCTCTCTTTTCTTCTCCCTCTCTCTCTCACACTACACACACACCCACACAACACACATACAACACACATATACAACACTATCACACACATACAACACACACACACACACACACCACACGCGCGCACACACACACGCACGCACGCACGTACACACACGACAGTTTCACACACACACACACACACACACCACACCACACACACACACACACGCGCGCGCCGCGGAGGCTATGTTTCAAGCTGTGTGGCTGCCGCCGTTCACACGCCAGCGTTGACGAGGCGCACATCGGTGGGCAGAAAGGAGTTCTGCAGGCGGCTGGTCCTCGCCTTGAAGCACCGCAGGCGGCGAGAGCTGTCCCTGGTCGGCCGACAGGATTCCGCAGCAGAGTGGAAGGGGTGAGAGGCGTCGCCCATGATCCCCGACAGCTTCTTGACAGCAGCTCGCTGGTAGAGGACAGTAGGTGAATTGAGGTCCTCCCTCACCACACGTGCAGCTGTTATGGTGACCTTCTCCAGCCGGTCGGTGTGAGCATGCTTGGCGCTGCCGAAAAAGCAGAGCTGGTTGAAGAGCATGACACTCTGGATTGTGGCCTGATAGAAGAGGGACAGGATCCTTGGGCAGACATAGAAGGATTTCAGCTTCCGCAGGAAGTACAACCGCTGGTTGGCCTTCCGGCAGCAGGCGTCCACGTTGGTGGTCCATGACAGCTTGTCGTCGATGATGGTGCCCACGTATTTGTAGGAGTCAACGGTGTTCACTGGCTGGCCCTTGATGACGATGGACTGGACGTCCGTCTTGACTTTACGGAAGTCAATCACCAGTTCTTTGTGTCTTGGACATGTTGAGCTCCAGGAAGTTGGCGTCACACCAGGCGACAAGCCTCTGGACAGGCAGTCAGGTACTGGGACTAGTCCGCTCTGAGACCCTCCGAGGACGTGTTCATCCGTAATTTTCCATTTGCAGAGTGGAGTCCTCGGTGCTGTGGCAGTCGGAGGTGTAGAGGAAAAAAGAGCCAAGGAGACAGCACAACATCCCTGGGGAGCTCTTTCTTTATTTTTTTTTTTTTTTTGTTGTGTTGACCAGTCTGCTGGACAGTGCCCCGCCACGCGGGACTCGTGTGACCGTTCTTGGTCAAGGAAGCGAGATCCCCGTCGGGAGCAGGGGGTTACTGACATCGGCCTGGAAGCTTCTGCACCATGATGTGCGGCTGAATTGTGTTGAGGGCTGTAAAGTCAATGAGAGGACTCTGGCGTAGGTCTTGGGTTGGTCGAGGGTTGTTGCAATGATGGGAGGAGGGACCAGGATAGTATCGTCCGTGCTTCTTATTCTTGGAGTAAGCAAAACGCGTGAGGTTCTTGGTGGTCAGCAGTCTCTGTTCTGAGGTAGCCAAGAACGATCCTCCGAGTTACTTGAATGGAATTGAAGTGGAGTGACCAATGTGGTCTGTAGTCGTTCAGCTCCCTGGGAGACGACTTCCTGGGGAATGGTACGATGGTGAGGCCTTCCAGATGCTGGGAATGGTGCCTTCATCCAAGGATCGGTGGTTACAGTTTGGCAAAAACACAGGGCCCAGAGTTCTGCAACGCCTTCAGAGTCCTGCCCAGGACATCATCTGAGGCCAGCATCACTGGCGGGTCTTCATCTTGGAAGACTTTCCTCACCTCTTCCTCCGGTGATGTCCAGAGGGCGTGGGGATGACTGATGACCTTCTCTCCGTGGCCTTCTTCCACGGAGGAGGTTCATTCAGTAATCCCTGAACGCCCTAATTAAATTTTAGCATAGTTATGCTAGGATATTGGACGTTTTCATAATTTTTAATATTATTGTGTTCGTCATAATCGAAATCGCTTGGGGAGTTTTCCCATGGTGGTATTGGACCAAAAAAATGATGGTCTGACGGATACAGCCACTATGTCAATGGAAAAACCAGAGTCAGTGTTAGTTTTGATGTTTATGTACTAGTGTGATTGAGAAGATATTGTCCTTAGCCTCTTTTAGGGACAATAAATAGCTTTCACTAATTTTCTATTTTTTGAAACCAATATGTGTTTCACAATGGATGTTTTATGGGACTAATATTGGATAACAAAAAACCCCTAACTAATTGGATAATTGTAAGCCCTCTATGTTGGCCCATGTATGAAAGGAGGTTGTTTGCGCATATGTTACATAGTTTGGAAGTTATTCAAATCATAATGATTTAACATTTCGGCTTGACGTACTTTCAACTAATTTTGTAATTTAAAACCGATTCGCTTAATTTTTTCTTCAGGAACATTGGACGGACCTATTTCATGCTGAATATTCAATACTATACCGATTGGCCAAATGTTGGCCCGAAAAAATGGGTAAAAAGGGCCAAAATTCGCGCCAAAAAATTCCAATCTGAATAACTCAAAAAAAACGGCTCAACGGAATGCATCATATTTTCACTGTTGATTAAGGGAGTATCTGCTGCAACATTTCCTTTATGAAACTGAGCCCGAGTGCCATGGAAGTGTGGGACCAAAAATTGACAAATTTGTGCAAAAACTTTCAAGTATATTTGCTCAAAACCCCTCTAGAGAGAGGAAAAATGCATATTATTGTTTATGTTATAACAGGTTGGCTTCCACTAAGAAAGACACAAAGAGAGAGAGGGGGGAGAGAGAGGGAGAGAGGAGAGAGAGACGAGAGAGAGGAGAGGGAGAGATTTGAGAGAGAGAGAGTATTAATACAGTGATGCAAAAATGACACTGACGTCTTTGCTGTCTTGACGTCAAAAAACCTCTGACGTAGATTAGCTATATAACAATTGAAGTGTGCCACAACAATCTTAACCACAGAAAGAGGAGAGAGAGAAGAGAGAAGAGAGATAGAGGATAGAGAGGAGAGGAGATGAGAGCGGGAGGAGAGAGGAGACATATAATGGACGAAAAATAGGACACGGGAGTAATTGATGAAGTTTAAAAGGACCATAGTCATATCCATTCGGACCAAAAAACGTTCGGAAAAAAACGTTTCAGCATTAATTTCCTGACTACACATAGAACAGTAATACAAAATTACTCTATGTACTCCCTTTTATGGGTAACATGGTCAAAAAGAAAGTGGAGCGCACACACTTTTAATTTCGCAAAAAAAAAATCTGTCCATGGGCAGATTTGCTAGCTGCCATTTGAATCTCACAAAAAATGGGATTTGTTGCGATAATCATTTGGCGTGACGTAGATTGGGGAAAATAATTACTGAGGCACCTGTTGACTGGTGTTTAACTATTTGAGGAAGAAATTATTTTGGCCTGTTTGTGGGCACGTTTTTAATAATAGAACTTGTTGGGATACTTCAGACCAAAGCTTATGACGTTAAACGCGTCGCAGAGGATAACGTATTATCTATTATGACGCCAAGTTTTGTACACCTTCAAGTTCCTTCTTTCTTGGTCTAGTCCAGGCGAAAAAAAATTATAAAGTTTACCTTGTTTTGTTGATATTATTAGGTTTTCTATTGTTGATCTAACCATGATTTGAGGGTGCTGAATCCAGATCCGTTAAAAGGCAAGTTTTGATTATGGACGTAATATTCAAAATCGGCCGCCATAGGCTCTTTAGAGGAACTGTAAAAGCACGTAACGTATTGTTTGGTTATTATAATAATGCTTGTTTTTGTAAAGAAAAATATATTAATTTGCTGAAAAAATGATCAAATATGGGAAATTATATCCTATTTTAGTACTTTCTTAAGGCCCGCGATCGTTGTTGCCCTTTCATTTTAATTTTAAGAACCATGCACTGGTTGTTCAACAGGATCACTTCGGAATTTTTGTATTATTTTAATGGAAAGCTGATATAGCCCCTCAGTATGGGCCCCTTGTTGACTTTGACCTTGACCGTGTAGTATGTGATTTATTTATCAACCTATTATTTTTCACCTTTGCCATGGCTGTTGTAAAATGTTTCTAAGCTAAGGTTAAAGAAGATGTTTGAATTACTGAGACTATTTTTATGGCTAAGGCCCAATTCATCTGAATAGTTGCTTAGCTTGAATTTGCATGGGAATATTTAAAAACTTTTTGCTTTAAATATATTTTAAAAATCATTGCAGTAATGTCCTCATAAAATGGTACATGAGCCAATGGTTTTAAACATATCTAGATGCCTAAGCTAAGTAAACCAATGGACCATCTCTAGTCCTCATCTTGATCGCTTGGCCTTTGTTGTTAGGCGCCAAGCTCAGAACAAACACAGCGATCAGTGTCGATTATTTCCTTTTTATTTTAGAGGGTGTAAAATGGCTGACATCCATTGCATGCCGGGCACTTTTACCCACCTACTATATTGGCTAATGCACCATAATATGGGAGGACCAGTACTGCAAGGATTTAAAAAACATATAACGACAAAAAGTGAAAATATGCAATGCAATCCAAGGCAAGCATTTAAGATGAAAGGTTAATAAAAATAGGTATCAGGGAATTCAATATTCTCTATAAACGTTAGCTTAGGAAAAAAAACAAACACATAGCTTTTTTTACCACTAGCAGGGCAAAAGTTGAAAATAGTATAGTTTGATACAATTAAAAATCACATATCAAGGTCAAAGGTCAAGGTCAATAAGGTCTATACTGAGGGGGTCCTCATCAGCTTCATTAAAATAGTAGGAACACAAATGTTGAAGTGATCTCTCTGACATTGTCTTAAGAATAATCGCCAGGCAAATGAAAGGGGACACAAAAAAATCGTGATCAGCCCTCCCGCAGGAAGGGGCTGGGGGCTAATAAATACCACAAATAGGATATATTTCACATAGTTTGATAAGTTCAGCAAAAATATATCTAGTTTCTTACAAATAAAAGCACTGATACAACATAATTACGGTAAGTGCATGCTTCAACAGTCTTTAGAGTCCCATAGTGTCCATTTTGAATATTTCGTATAGCTCAAAATGCCAAGAATCTTACAACTTGGCCTCCAACGGATTTTAGATTAAGCACCCTCAAATCATGTTAGATGTAGACACATAAATACATCACAAAAGAAGGTCAAGCTAATTTCGCCTGGAAAATACTACTTAAACTAGGCCTACTTGAACTACCCTTAGCTGCTTATTTGAGCTAATTACCAAGACGAGATTTCAAGGATAGAGAGAAAGAAGAAAAACAGGTCGCGCATTTTTGCTAACTTGAGCTAAAAGTATGATTGAGTTTCAGGTTTAGTATGTTGTCTGTGACTTTGAATTATGTCAGAGTTTACAAATCCAGATCGATATTGGCATATTCTGCACGTTATTTACGAGAAGCGTAATTTATGGGCCTTTAAGCTGGATGTAAAGATGGCAGATGGCGAGAAGAATTGTCATGTTGTCTTAAAGACAAACATAAGCCATAATTAGGATTCTCCCTTAAAGGAGG